>CAVNYN010214917.1:0-54700 GCA_963692815.1 Nyctanthes arbor-tristis | reverse complement strand
TTGGAATTTGTTGTTAATTCTAAGTGATTATACTCATGTGGTGGAGTATGGGACTGTCAAAGTGTCAAAAACTTACCTGGTAATTTCTCAAGTATCGTGTAAAAGACCGGAGAAGACAAAGATTTTGGCTTATTTTGGCAAGGTGGAGATTGTTGGGTTTATTGTCAAAAATAATCCAAAGTTGAAAAGGAAAAGGAAAAGGAAAAAAGAAGAGTTCTTGGAGGAAAAGGAATCCAAATCCTGGAAGGAATTATCTTATCTTCCAAGTAAATAAAGCCTATAAATAGATGTGTTTTCCTCTTCTTTTATGTACAAGAGTGACTTGAGTTTTTGAGAGAAAAATTGGCGAGCTTAACATCTTGTAAGTTTTTCTTGTAACTCTTTGAGGTTTGTTCAAAGAGTAGAAATTTTAGGTGCCGTAGAGCTTGAGTATTTTTCTTGTAATACTTGGAGGTTGTGGGTTGGTGAGTGAAATTCTATATGGTTGTAGCGACTTGAATCATATAGTGAAAAGCTTTGATAGTCCGTAAATTTGTCTTCGTTCTTTTATTTTTCCCTTGTCTTATTAAATTCCTTAAACAACGATCCTGCAGGCGTAATCGGGGAATCTACATTAATTCCCAACAAGTTCTGCTATGGGTTGGGCGCACCAACGAGTCAACCCAAATGTTTGGCGAATCGAGTAAAAAGACCAAATTTTTACCCTAATGATGTAATTTGGAAAAAAAAAAGAAAAGAAAAAGAAAGGGGCATCAATAATAATAAACGTAGACTCACCAAATTTCAAATCTCAAAAAGCGGAAAGAAAACATACTCAAATAGGCATAGGGTAATTTGCACTTAACGTCTCCAACCTTTAAGTATTTATAAATTACGTCTATAACCTTTAATTCTACTTGTGTGGATCCCCAACATTTCTCAAAATTCCCAGTCACGCCCATATAGACGGTTTCCGTCCACTTTAAACATTAGTCAACACTTTGAGTAGGAGTAATTTTGGTAAAATACAAAAAATAAATATTTTAATTTTAAAAAAGGAAAAAACAATAAAGGGGGGACCCCTACCTTTGCTATCATTTCCGACAGTCACCTTGAGGTGGGGGGTCCCGCATCTATTGCCATTTCTGACAGTCATTTGGCTACTAAAAATTGAAGCAAAAATTACTGCCGGGGAGGGGAGAGTCTCCTCCCACTATGCTTGCTACATTCCGGTAGTAAAATGGCTGCCATTTTGGTAGTAAAAGGGCTACTAGAAATGGCAACACGGGAGGTCTCCTCCTGTGCTTGCTAAATTACTGCCATTTCTGGCAGTTCTCCCTCTGTTGTCTCTGCCATTTTCGGCAGTCAAAGGGTTGCCGAAAATGGCAGCGGTGATGGTGGGTTCCCCCATTTTTTTCTTTTCTTTTTTTTTTCAAAATTTATTTTCACTTTTAAAATTAAAATATTTCTTTTTTGTATTCTACGAAAATTACCCTTAGTCAAAGTGTTGACTAATGTCTAAAGTGGACAGAAACAGTCCATACGGAACTGGCTGGAGATTTTGCGAAAGGTTGGAGATCTACACAAGTAGAATTAAAGATTAGAGACGTAATCTATAAAGACTTGAAAGGTTAGGGACGTTATGTGTAAATTACCCTAATTTGATATATTCAGGATAAGAGAACAACAAAATAAAACAATCAAAAAGCGAGAATAATAATTATGAAAATAGAAGTGCATAAATTCTAATCGTTAATAAAACAAAGATATTTACATATTAAAATTTAAGGATATTCAATCAAAAAGAAAATTCTCCAATTTTCTTACCTAAACCCAAGATGTAGGACATGATTTAGAGCATGCAGTAACACGCGTGGCCTCCTTAAAATTATCGGTGCAATTCACTTCTTCGCTCACTCACCTTCACACGAATCAATTATAACTTCTGTCCCATAAAGATAGTCTAACAGTTATTTTTACATAGATTAAAAATGATAATTAATATAGTCAAAACATTAAATTTTACTTTACATTTCCACATGTACCTTTATGTCTCATTAATTGTTTGAAATACTTTCAAAGCATAAATAGTTGAATAACATTAATTAACTACAAGCACATATAGAAATGAAAAATTAAATACATACTTAGTATGATAAGTAGACTATCCTTTTAAAATAGACGAAAATAGAATAGTAGACTATCTTTTTTAGACGAAATGAGTATTAAAAGATGTGCTCATGGTTTTCCATCCAAAAGATTCAGTGTGTTTGATGGAATTTTTTTTTTATGGAAAATGGGTATTTTAACCTATATTCCTATTTTTCTAGCTTTTGTTTGACAATTTTTTTCCATAGAAAATATTTTTCACCTTTTAATCATGTGATCGCATTTTCTTTGAAAAGAAAGAATATTTTCTTATGGGGATTGTATGTTTTTTATTTTCTAGGCAATTCGTATTTTTTCTCGTGAATAATCAAACACGTTGCAATTTATTTTCTATGAAATTCAATCACTAGTCATTGAATTGATAGGAAATTATTTCATTTCTAACTAAATTTCATGCTTGCAATTAAATGCACTAGCTTCTTCGCGAATTTATTGACCATATATCACATAATAATAAAAGTACATAAAAGTGACATACTTTGTTTTTAATACATATATATATATATACACACACACTTTAGTTTTTAGAATAACACATTTTATCTAGATCGAAAATCATTCTCTTGTTTAGTTTGCATTTTCTTATTGGACACTAATAGGTGAATCTTGTCTTATATTTGCTAATAAATATCAATCTCTAATCAATGAAAAAATATTAATTACACGGAAGATCCATATGCAGTCTAAATAAATACTCCATATGTCTCACGGAGATAGGGTTGTTTCATCAGTATGTTTCACGCACTAATTATTTTATTTCAATGGTTCCATTTTATTGATAATTAACAATGTACATTAAAAAAGCACTACATACCCTTAAGAGTATGTAGGAAAACTAAGATTTCAACTACAATTCTTATAGAAAAGTGACATGTGATTTGGGATTTATCTATCGATTTGATTCGCTTGATCCCCCATCGATTCGATCTAAGAACATGACGTGTGCTCTTCCGATTCTAGATTAGTAGAGTTTTTTCGGATGAGCAGATTAGCGCTAGACTAATTTTTATGCATGGCGTTGTTGGGACTCAGCTTTGTTTAATTGTTGGGGGAGTAATTGGAAGGGGGTATCGAGGAGGTAGCATAAATGCCAACTAACAACTCAGTGACTATTTAATGGAGGAGCGGCGCCCGGAATGTTTCTCTCAAGTGTCAAAATTCGATCAGTTGCAGCCGCATCCATGCACGCGACTTCACATTTTACGATGCCACGAAGCTCACAGTGTCTGAAGAAAAGAAATTTGACCACGACGCCAATAACTTCCACTTTTACATTTAATTCATTTCTCAGCTTTAATTAATTAATTTTCAATTTTTCTTTATCGATTCACTTGGACTTGGTTTCCATATTGATGCCGGTGTGAATGAAACGACAACCATGCTCATTAGAACACTGTCAATCAAGCGATCAGTCACTAGACGATTATACATATGAATGAATACATTATGAAGACATTATGAATATGAAGAATCATTACACCAAATGACTATTGACATGAACACTCGACCAACTCTTAACGAACAAGTATTCTTGGTGTGAGGTTATCTTCGATCACAAATGGTAATAAACCAATACTAACCACAAAGGGTAACTACCCACTAATCAACCGATTATAAAAAATTTTAAAATCCTTGATTTGTGACATTCTTCAAGAATATATTTATTAATCAATATATTCCTCTCCTGGTTTTTTGTAAGTTAACTAACTCTCACACTGAAGTTAAAACAGAGGAAAGCCCCATCCTTTCTTCCAAGTCTTAACCCTAGAAGATGGATTGTTGGAATCACATCAACACCAACAGATCACGGAAATCATTTCGGCATCACATATACGATGATAATTGATCATTTGGGAAGTGAATTTTTCACACTTGGTAGTAATAGTATTGTTCTATATGATAAACATAGCACGTAAGTGCATGATGTTCCTAGTTACATTTTCTCGCAAAGATCGGATTCCGTCATTCTAATTAACATCCTTGGCATACCCCTCGAAGATTATTTATATTAAAATAAAAGTGAAATATTAAAATTCTTGTGAATCTTCACATCATTCTTCAATTTCTCCTTTCCAATAAAATGCGCCATCTAGGTAATTTTCAAAGACTTTAATTTGATGATGTAGTCATATAATGTTGTGTTAAGAAAGTGACCTTATTGCAATTAAATAGAAGTTCAATTATCTAATTGCTAACAATTGAAACTAAGCGATCTATTTGTTATTAGATTAGAGTTCAGTGATTTAATTATTGACAATCAAAGTTAAATTAAATAATCCATATGCAAGTTTAGTGAAAATTCAGTAATTTCTGGCACGATTAAACCCTCAAAAATTAGATACGTGTAGGCAGCGGTTTCCACAAACATTCCGATGATTTTTTTTTTCCAAAATGTTTATTCTTTATAATTACAAAAGGATTGTAAGAAAGTGAAAATTGAAACCCTATTTAAATAAAGGGTAAATTTCACATATGTTCCCTAACCTTTGCACTTCTATCATTTGGTTCCTTAACTTTTTTTTTTCCCAATGCCGTAGGTTCTCAGCCTTTCATTAATTCACTAGTAAGGGGCTTTTATTTCACATTTCTAAAACCTAGTTACATGCCAATCCTCTCATTAATTTATGGCCAGTTGGCATGATATACCCTAACCTTTCAGTTTATTACAAACTAACCTTATCTTTTTAAACTTGGCAATTATACTATTAAATCTCACTTTTTTGGCACACTCTAACGTTTTTTATGTTAAACGAAAATAATACCCTCAAATTAAAATTTAGTTAAAATTAGTATAAAATAAATAAAGAAAAATCACGCATATTAGATTTTATTGAAAATCATCAAATTTATGTAGTGATAACAAAAAATACTTGATTTATTATGAATTTGATAGGAGCCCACACCTAAATGAAACTATATTTTAGGAAATGCAATCTTGCATAGTTAGATGGACCTAGGGTGCCTGGCTTAACTAAAATGTATAAAAAATATAAAACAAATGAGAACAAATTTTAAAAATGATAAAGAATATAACAAATTAGATTGATAGATAAATCAAAAAGTCGAGTGAACAACCCACCCTCACATCAATCTAGTCCATTCGTTCCTTCTATTAGGCAGTTAGAAGAGTGGATCTATCTATCTGACTGTCATCTCAAAATTTTCATTAGCTGATTTTTTTTAAATATAACTAAATTATATTTTTTCCTTAGTTCTATCAATTTCTTATTTAATAGTAATTTTTAATTCAATTAAAATTTGAGAGCACTATAGTCTTTTTAAATTAAAAAGGTTATAGTGCGCCAAATAGATGAGATTTGATGTTAGAGTTGTCAAGTTTTAGAGGTTAGAGTTAGATTGCACAATAGGATAAAAAGTTGGGTTATATAGAAGAAAATCTTAGGTAGAACGGTCCTATATATCTACATGGCAGGACCATCTATTAAATCAATAACAAATAAAATTGTGTATCATTTGTACTTTCTTTTATTTCTCTCTCTTCATTAATTAAATACTAGACACATAAATAGCACTATTTTATCTTAATTATAATATTAAATAGTACAAGTAATTTTTTGTATGAATTCTAACTTATCTTTAGAACTCAAAGATATAGAGGTACGAGCCTATAGAACCCCTGTTCAAGTAAGGTCGTTTATGAATTCTAACTTATCTAAATGTCAATATAATAATAATTATAAAATAATGAAAAATGATTAATTAAATAAGTTGGGAATAGAATAAACTTGACTAAATATAATAACAACTAAACTTTAATGTCAAATTCAGTTTGTTATTCATAACAAGCAAAATTGATAGAAAATTTTAATTATTTCTTTTTAACTACAAAACTGGAAAATTATTTTTCGAAGAAAAATATATTCACACTACCACATAATAA
This sequence comes from Nyctanthes arbor-tristis, assembly GCA_963692815.1. NCBI lineage: Eukaryota > Viridiplantae > Streptophyta > Magnoliopsida > Lamiales > Oleaceae > Nyctanthes > Nyctanthes arbor-tristis. The sequence goes on along the minus strand of CAVNYN010214917.1, from coordinate 48,651 downwards.
CAAATGTGGTTTTCTAATGCAAAAAAAGTGATTTTCTATTTTTTTTTAACAAATGTCACACGTCAAATGCACAAAAAAATTTTAAATTTTGCAAACTTTCACACTTATCTTGTAAATATTTTTCTCTTTTTACGTTCATATATTCCATTAATTAGTACATTGCCTCCTGTGAATTTTGAGCCTAAAATCATTTCAATTGGTATGAAGAGATTACACAGGCTTTCATAGTTTCAAATAATTGAAATAAATAAATTAAAAAATAAATAACAAAAATAAAAACATATAAAAAATTGCCTCCAATTTACATGCTAAAAAGTTAAATACAATCAGATCAATTGAAAAATTGATCTAATTCCTTTCAGGGAAAAAATGATCTAATAATTATATAACGTAAAATTATTTAATTAAATAAGTTAGAATTAATTGCCAAAAAAATTAAAATTAAAATCAAGACAAAAAGTGTTATTTATGTGCAAGTTTAATTAATGAAGATAGAAAAAATAAAATGAAGTCCAAGTGACACATATATGATTCTACATTTCTACTTGTTATTATTGATTTAGTGGATGGTCTTACCACGTAAATATATAAGACTGTTTTATTAAAGACTTTCTCATTAGATCGCGCCAATTAGCCGTTAATTTATGAAAAGCTACTTACATGCCATGAAAACATAAATGAAGGGGCTTTTCTTTAAAGATCGGAAGAGCGTCGTGTCCGGGTTCTATACCTATAGTTATTATACCTCTCCCTACTCATATTAAATTTAGTTAATTGGAATTGTAAACTTTTGATATGTTCTTTATATTTTATCTTTACAACAAATGACATAAAAGTCGTGTGAAAATAGTTAACTATTATTAAGAGATGAAATGTCCCCTAAGAAACCAACTGTCTGATTCTAGATCATTTTTGAAAAATCTAAGATTGTGTATATGTTAAATTCTTGTTCTTTGGCAGCGGACGAGGATAACGACGACGGCTACATGAACGGCATGGGGGCGACATGCTCGAAGGACAACATACTCGTATATCAAGGTCCAACGACGCCACTACCGAACGGAATCCCGACATACACGGTCGATATCCAAAACACTTGTACAAAGGGAAGTTGTAGCATTTCCGACATCCATTTGAGCTGTGGATGGTTCAGCTCGGCAAGGTTGATCGATCCGAGCGTGTTTAGACGGATTGGATACGACGATTGTCTTGTAAATAACGGGGCACCGATGAATCCCGGGGAGTGTATCTCTTTTCAGTATGCTAACAGCTTTAAGTATCCTCTTTCAGTAACATCTGTAGCGTGCTCGTAAAATGCCATACTATTTAATTTGCTGCGTCGTTTTGTCGTAATCTTTAGTTTTCTGTATGTTATGTAAAATTGTGTTTTGCTCTTATTTCAATATATTCCAATGCAAATGTCTCTTCAAATCTACAAACAATTTCATTATTATTGTATTATATATAATTACTCCTACGTAGATACATTATATTTCCAATATCTTATCTTTTATATATATATATATATATATATATTAAAATAGGATAGTGGTCATATGTAAGTTTTTCGGCCAAAACCACTATATATCCTATTTTTATATAATTCTTTATTTTATTATTATTTATTCATAATAATAGTAATCCATGAGTGATATAACCCATTAATTACATTTTGCTAATTTTTTATTTTATAATAATATATAAAAATTTACATCGATTTTTATTTTATATATAACATGTTATTTATTATCCATTAGTTTTTTATATATCTATTCTATTAATTTTTAGGCTATCTTTAAATATTTAATATTTCTTTAAAATTATAATAGTTGACAGACAAGTTTCAAGTCATGTGTTATTGAAAGTTCATTCTCATTTCAATTTAGTAACTGCTCGTGAAATTAAGGGTATATAACAATAAAGTAAAATTAAATCAGTTTCAAAAATTTTACTTTAATTATGATAAATCCATATCATATAACCTATGGCTATATGTTTAGTATATTATTTAATTTATTACTTTTTTTGGGAATATATGTATTGGTAAAAATTTAAGTTCGGGGATGCAATAGTAATATTATTTGCTGATGATCATCTAGAGCAAAAATAAAAAAATTCTTTTAATTTTTTAAAGCAGAAAGTGGTTAAAAATTAATATTATGGGTAAATCATATAAAATCTATCTTTTGTTGTAATCCCCTTGAGTCTTTTATAATAGGAGGGTATGTACTTTAGATTTTCAGAATAGATTTAGTGAATAATATTTTTTTTGGAGAATGTATGTCACTGTATGAGGAAATACGAAAAATAATTTCTCCAAAAATATGCGGTAGAGAATTAATATAGAAAAAAATTCATTCTGACAAATGAATATCATTCACACTCTAAATGTGTTCTTCAATTTCTTGTACTAATATTTATTGAATAAGGATGTGGGTGTGGGGTAATTCTGACGTTTTATAAATTTTGTATACTCTCTTTTCCATAGTTTTTTTGGCTTATATACTCAATATGAAATTAATTTTGTATTAAAAAATTTCCTAATTCTCATTTTCATTATGCCAAATAAAAACATTGTAAATTTCAATAGGATTTTATTTATGTATATTAATAACATATGTATATGAGTGAAGAGTATGTAATATAATTGTGATTATTTAGTTTTTCAAATTACCGTAATTTTTTTCTGCTAATTATTTTACTCCGTGTAATGCACGTGTATACAACTAGTGTATAATAATAATATAATAATTCATTCATATATATAACACTATCTATGTTTTCTTAAAGACTATCAATGTTTAATATATATAGATTTTAAAATAAAATTTTGCTTTTGTATGAAGTCCAATTTCTTTCTCATATGAAAGGAAACATCAGTAAGTTTGATCATGGTCTACGTAATTTAGACCATCTAGTATACAAAGCGTGATTGTTGCATCTTGACAGACAAATGTTGAAAACCATTAACTGTGCAGGACACTATCGTCCCCCCAAAAAAATTATAATTTCAACCCGTATCTTGATCGAATTCATTTTTATGCAATTCATGCACGTGAATTTAATTATACTTATCATTTAATACCACATTGAATGTCACTTACACTGGTGTCAAGCACTACTGATACTACATAACATTATTTTTATTATCATTATTAGTCGGTAAAATATAAAATTTGTGTACTTTATTTATACCCCAAAAAAAATGCTAAATTGGGCCCATTAAACCCGAGCTCCTTAAACTAGATAGAACTGACCCAATTAAAAAAGAATAATACTATGTAGCACCAGTGGTGCTTTGTACTAGTCTAGGTGGCATCCAATGTGTCATTAAATGATAAGTGAAATTAAATGAATAAATAAATGATTCACTTAGTTCAACTTATCATTTAGTGCCACCTTGATATGGTGCCAAGTACCAGTGGTGCTAAATAGCATTACTCATTAAAAAATGACTCGATAGAGTCTAGCTAGAGTACTGGATTTACCCGACCCATCGAATGGGCCTTCCAAAAAGTGCCCCCACAAGCCCCAATAATTTAGGCCCACCAAGAAAAGTTGGCACGAAAGTTAATACTCACCTAGTCACCCCGGGAGAAAATCTCTGGTACTTCATGAATATCTTAATAAGATATCCAGACTAATCACTAACACAAACATTGACTCAAGGGTCTTAAAATGGAGCTCAAGATCCCACGCGTGGGTCTTTCATTGGCCCAGAGTACCATAATACAGTGTTGCAGAAGTACCTTAACCCCCCTCCTCCCGGGGGCCAAAGTATTTGATTGATCACAATTCTATATATTCCATTTACTATAGAAGTTTCCATGGAATTCATTAGAGGAATGTTTCCAATAAAAATGGTTTGTTCTTGAATATCCCTATTGTTTTTCCAAATTAATCCCAGATAGAAATACTACAAATAGAGCCATTGCAACACCCATCAAAGGAGTCGTTCCCCACCTGGGAGCTACTTTACCATATTCCGAATTCAATGGTTTTAATAGCTTCCATACTAAAATAGTCTCGCACATTTTTATTTGATAATGCTAATGCACCTTCCGTACTAACATAGTGTGTGCACCTCATGTGCAGATATTGTGCCTAGTTTGTGCTAAAGTTCAATAATTAGACCCTTGTTGTTCTACCCCTTTTCCATCAAAGTAATAAGCATATCCATCAGAATGCCACTTAAAACTATTAGCTACGTTTTCTTTCTTAAAACTATTAGCCATGCTCCCCAAAACACTCTCGTCCCAAAAAAATAAAAAAATAAAAACTTTTACCCATGTAATAGCAGTCCCTCAGAATGCTCTTCTTGTCGTATTTTGGTTTCCTAAACCTATAGAATTTCCTGCATAGCCACAAGAATGTTGATGATTGCATCTTTCTTTGTAATGAAATTATTTTGGACTTCATCAGCATGTGCATTTTGGATATCTGACAAATACTAAATTCCACCTGAAAGTGTGTGTGAATACAGATGGTAGTTGCGAGGGACTCTAATCAATGCCTTGCCTTGCCTTGCCTTTGTTTAACATATGCGATATGGATATGATAAGAATGAGATTCTTATAAAAGGAATACCCATATTTATTTTTTAAGTGTGAAAAATGTTCTTGCCCTGCTACTTGTTAAAATAAAGTCAGCTAGAATGAGCTAAGGTACCAATTCGAAGTCTTACGACCAAGGAAGAAGAGTTAGGCAGTTAGATTGTTGGACTTCATTCTAGCAATCTCTTTTACTTGTGAGTATGCAAGAGTTGTTTTTACACTACTAGAAACTAAAATTGTGAAAATAAATGGTGATTAATTATTTAGTTTATCCTAGTCAATTTGGTGAGAGATGGCCAAAGTGGGAGGATTTATCAGCACTATTTTTTTTTTTTTTTGCTATGTTCTTCCAGATTATCCACCGGTTGTGCCTATATATGAAGCTACACCGTCTCTTTTTTTATGGCAAAAAAGAGGGTTGGGTGGGGGGATGGGTTGGGTTTCTTCTTTTTTTTTTTTTAATTTTTTTTTATTTTTATTTAAAGGGAAAGGTATTAAGGTAATTTTAGAAGGACCTAATGGTAATTTGCTTGAAAACCATCAATGTGTATTTATTGTGCAAATTTATGAAAGATTTATCTATTGTACAATTTTTTTTTTTTTTTAAACATTTGATTTTATTCATAACCCAAAGAAAGGTTGACCTATTGTGCAAATTTATGAGGATTTGAACTAGTCACCATTTTTCTGCAGGTGAGAACTAGTTTTCGAATAGCGAAAGGACAAATTCTTAGGTTTCAAGAGAATGGATCAATAAGAAATGGGTGTGTAGATATAATAGGAAACTTCGATGTACTCTCTTGTTGTGGACAAAGCTTCAAGCAGTTCCACCTGTTCGAGGTTTCGCTCTTTAGTTGAGACACTTACATCTAATACCTTATAGTAGCAAGAAGCTCATTTGTCCATAGTTCAAAGACACGATATATTCGAGCCAACGGTTCTGAAAAAACTTGTTATCAAGTATGATGAAAAAATGCTCATATGATTAGTCGAGCCAAAGGTTCTGAAAAATAAAACATGGTTGCTAGGACTAACTGTATAGAAGGCTCAATTTGATAAATCAGGACTCGTAGTTGTTCATAAATGTTTTCTTTTTAAATTAAAGCTTAAAAATTTTGAACTTTCACTTGATCTTGCATCTTCTGTGCTAAAATAGTATGTGCACTTTATGTGCAGATGTTGTGTACAGTGTGTGCTAAAGTTCTATATATTGGACCCTTGTCGTTTTACTCTTTCGTCACAAAAAGTTAATTATAAGCCCATTCGTAAGAATATAACTTAAAACCAGGGTTGGGGGTTTGGGCCCAACCTGTACCCAGCCACATAGTTAGTCCCCTTTTGAGTTTAAGAACTAAGCCGATTGGACTCGGTTTTAAAACCCGACTTGACTCGAGTCAACTCAAGTTGACTCAGGTTGAGTCGGTTGGCGGTTTGGGCCCCTGAACGGCCCAAATTTTTTTAAAAAAAATTTCTGCCCAATCAGGAAAAAAGCCCAAATTCATTAACACCCAAAAACCCTAGTTAAGTACTCATTTCAAGATTGAATTATGGAGACTTAAACTTCTTCTCCAAAAAATTAATTCACAAAAACACGACACCACCACAAAAGTCTCCCCAAATCATGAAGAATTAAATCTTAGGAGGCAAGGTAGTGGGCGGAGCACCACGGCGGCAGATCGAGTGGATGGCAGGCGGTGTCGGTAGCACCAGTGAGCAGCAGCGGTAGCGGAACGACAGCAGCAATAGCGGTCACAGCGACGACAGTGGATTGAGGGTCGCGGCGGTGGCAGAACGGTGGACGATGACGATGGCATTCGACAACAGTGGTCAATGGAGGAACTAAGGAACCAGGAACCCTAAACATAGATTTGGGGAGTGGAAAGAAGACTACAAGATTCGGTTAAAGGAAATAAAGGTGAAACTTGAAAGTAGAATCAATGAGAAGATTGAAGAGGCAAGGAGAGTGATTGTTGTATATATATCAGTATTACAAATTTACTATCTTTACAAATTTACAAGCTTTTATGTCGTGGCTTTGTGTTGTGACTGCTTATTGGCTTTGTTGGTAAAAAAGAAATGCTCAAATCTGTTGAAGCTGAATTGAGTGTGTAACTCCGGTTTAACCAGACTCGGGTTGGTTGAGTCAGGTTCTCCGGGAGCACCAGGTTACACTGTGTCAACCCGACACTCAATTCGACCCGAGTCAGGTTGCCTGTTTCCCATCCACATTTGACCCGAACCACTCACTTAACCTCGTCTGACTCGACCCGAATAGGGTCGGTAGGGTCGGTTTTCTAGGGTTTCAGGATTAGACGTCCAACCCTACTTGAAACTATTAGCCATGTAAAAGCAATCATTTAGAATGCTCTGGTTGTCTTGTTCTAGTTTTCTAAGCCTGTAGAATTTTATGCATAGCTCCAAGAACATTGTTGTTTGCATCTTTTGCTACAATGAAACTATTTTTGACTCTCTTTTTTTCCACTTTATGGAGTTGCTCACGCGCTTTCATGTAATAATAAATAATATGAAAAATCAATGCGAAAAATTAGAAAAAATATAGAAGATAAAATGTGAAAAGTTGTTTTGAAAAGGTGAACTTCAATATTTTCATAGCTAAAATCATGTACCATAATCATTGACATCGTTCTCATTGATTCATTAACTTGTTGAGAGCGTTATGCTTGTGTGGAGCTTGTGTTGGAATGTGCAATGTTTTGCATTACACAAAATAGGGTACAAAATACTCCTCCCATAATAAATTTTGTATAGATTGATTGGTGGAATTTTACATGTAAATCAATGGTAGTCTTGAAGATAAGCGGCAAATTAGACGTAGTATCTGAGCATCCGTTACTTTTAAATCAATAGTAATCACATATACCTCATGTCAATTTTGTAGAATTTTTTATCCAAATAGAATTGTTTGTAACTAAGTTAGCGTTCTTAATACTTTCAAAGTGAAAAAAAAAAAATAGAGTCCTTAATTGAAAACTGAATTAGAACACTATGCACGTTATATATTCCACTTCCTACCCTTTATTCCATTTCTTAAGGTTTCTTTCCATTCATAGTAAGACTATTAAGGTTTACTGTCTAAAGGAATTTTCTAGCACCCATATGGATGTGTGCTAGAAAATTTTCAATTCTGTCTAAACAAATAGTAGTCAAAGATAATCAATAGGAGAACACTAAATATCTAAACCAAGGGTTACTAATTATTCTCATTTTATTGCAATTTTCTAGGTAAAAAGATAGAGCTCCTAGTTTAAATCCAGACTTCCAATCATATGATGTTAACTCACATATCCAATCATATGATGCCACATGTGAGTTGGCATCATATGACTGGGGGTCTAACTCCAAGCTCGGAGCTAGGGCTGGACATGTGCTCAACAGGGCCCTAAGCAAATTTAAAAAAATGGGCACCCTATCGCTTACCAACTTATCTCAAATACTTAGCTAAAACAAAACCGAATAACTAAAAGTAATAGTTATCACTCAATAATATCTAAACCAACCAATTATTCATGTTGTTGAAGAAAAATGACATTAGACAAGAATTCAAAAAAATCCAAAAAAATAATATTAATAATATGCCGGCAAGGCAACAACAATATATTAAGTAAAACTAATATTTAGATAAGACAAAAAACAATAATGGAAATGAATATGCCGGCAAAACAATAATATTTTAAAAATCAAAAAGTCACTGAAGTATCATTTACTATAAAACAATAAATAAGTACATGATAAATCAGCAATCAAAGCAATAGCATCCAATAAAGCCTTCCCAAAAGTCACAAGCAAAATACAATATTTGATATCTGCAAAAACAAATGGAGCACTGCTTTTAAAATCCGATAACGCAATTTTAATAAAAATAATATAAAGTAAATCTACCTAATAATAAAACATCTAAGGAAAGCTAATTTAAAATAGACTAATTTTCTAATAAAATCTACACCGTCATTTTCCAACACCTAAAAATATTGGAAAAAGTTAGAATTCAAAAACGCAAAGAGAAAAGCAAACACCCGACCCAACAATAAGGGACTACAACTACACTGCCTGTCTGCATACAAAAATCCAAAGCACAAAACAATAACTGAAACATCTGCTGATTTGCATAAATTATCATTTTAGTTGGGCCTTCTTTGTTTAACTTCTAGTTGATTTCTATTAATCAGAAACACAGGAATCCAAGAATCAAGATTACTAATTTGGTAATAGAAAAATCCGTCTTCAACTCATATAGCTAAAAGTCAGTACTCATGAAAAATTATTTAAAAACACTCAATTTTGATGAATGATTCTACAACATATTACAATGCTATAATAATAACTGAAAACCGAGAAAATAATGATAAACGAAAAAGTAATTACGATATGACAAAAAATAAAGGCTGAAATCAAATGGGAAACTCATATAAAAAGGATTGAAAGGGGGAAAATGCCTCTGATTAAGCGAGAGAAATAACTTAATAAATTGCACAATAGGGGTTATAATATTTCATAATTCTATAATTGATCTTTAATAATCAAATTAGAAGAGAAAAATTAAAGAAGATCGGGGTCTTAATAATAAAGTAATCAACTTATCATTAACTAGAAAACGCTAACCTTGCAAATTGTAATTTGTGAGTTCAATTCTTAGAGATTGGTGGAGGTTTATCCAGTTCCGGCGACGGTTGATGACGATGTTTGACGCTTAAGCTCTTGACTCTCGTCTAAAATCTAAATTCTGAAGGTTGAAGACGGACGCTTGTTCAAGGCTTTAAGGAAAATGTCGATGCCTTTAAATTTTTTTTTCTTGTTCAGGCTTCAAATTATCAGAGACGTCATTTTGATTTGGGGCCTGTTTTTTTTAATTGTTAATTTTTGGGCCCAAGAACTGGACTAGAGCATATTACTTTTCGGCGTGCAGATTTTTTATAAAAGAAAAAATTTGCTAAATGGGCCCTCTTAAATTTTTGGGCCCAAAGTGGCTGGTTGTTGGGCCTATATTCAGGTCCGGCCCTGCTTAGAGCCCTATCTATTTCAATAGCCGGACTCCATTTTATTTGTATGCATATATGAATGGTTTTGAATGTTGATATCCAAGTTAGCAGTTGCTAATAAATTGGGTACAAATGAGGTTTTCTTGTCACAGAAGATTTGGTCTAGTTAAGAACATGTTCTCGACCACTGAAGGGACATCTGTGTTTCAAAGAGAATGGATCAACAACAAAAAATGGTGGATATTGAAGGAAATTAACCCTCAATAATGATCTTTCGCCAAATATATGGCGAGACTATCTTGCCATACATATATAGCGGAAAATTATTGGGACAATTTGTGGGCCTCCAGATATAGGGCCTACTGTGTGTAAGTTTCCTCAATAATCTTCCTCTACGCGTGTGTATGATAGGATAATCTCGCCATATGTCTAGTGTGAGATCATTTTTAGGAAAACCCCGATATACTCTGTTGCTGCCTGCTAGAGACAAAGCTGCAGCTATTTCACTTTCTTTAATTTCCCTCTTCAGTTGACGCATTTGCACATAATACATATATAATGGCAAGCATCGAAGTTGTCATTCGCTAAAGGATTTGAATGTGATTGACGACAACAAACTCTAGATGCAGACGTACTCATAATGGAAAACTTGTCATCAGGCCCAGTGAAGAAAATGCTCATGATTTTACTTGAGTCAAACGTTCTTTAACCTAGACATGCCCAAAAGACCATTTTTGTATATAAAGACTCAATTTATTGGTTAATTGGGACTCTGCTTATAAACACTCAATGGATATTCTGCATTAACCTTAAAAATTGTGAACTTAACAGTTTTAACATTTTTACTTGATAGTGCACCTTCTGTATTAACAATTTCGGAGCCAGGAATTATTAAAGAGGTGCGCCGTATAGTATAAGGCTAAACCATTTATGTAAAATTTTCTTTTTTTTATTTTATTTTACAAGGTTAAAAAAATTGGGCTAATTTGGGTGACCCCTTAACTACGCCATTGTGTACTATTTGTAAGGGTAGATTTACAAATAAGTTTTATTTGAAGTGTAAGATTGAGTACACCAATAAACAGAGTGCATATCCTCTGATTTATCTCAAAATAGTATGTGCACCTTATGTGCAGGTATTGTGCAAAATGTGTGCTAAAGTTCAATAATTGGATCCTTGTTGTTCTGCTCATTTTTCATGTAAGTTATAGGCATATATCCTTGAGAATGTACCTAACTATTAACCATGTAAGAGTACAATTAATGGGGGTTTGGGTTTTTCTCCCCACAAACTCAAATAGTGTAGTAAAATGAGGGGTGTAAAATCGTATTTTTGGGGTGGAAAAACCTAAATAAGGGGCTAAATTTTCAATTACAAATACCATGGTTTCGTGCAATTTAATGCAGTCCAAGGGATTGAATCAGGGTGCATGTCATCTTCAAATACTATACAGACATTGTTCAACATTGTTTTCTCAACATGGATATGATGATTCTGCTTCCTACGATATTATGGAACCAGGTTCGGACTGGTACTAGAATGCAATGAAACCAGAATATCAGAACATGATGTCATTTAGCCCCTTATTTAGGTTTTTCCACCCCATTGAGGTTGTTTCCCAACTATTTAATCCAATAAAATTACGCCACGTCTCCAATCCATCTTTTTCCTTTTAGTTTTTCTCCCTACATATTATTTGAAAATAGGTTTTTTGCCCGAATTTTTTCCTTTTGGCTTTTTTCCCCCCAACATTAACCTTGCTCTAAGAGCGGTCACTTAAAATGTTTTTTTTTTTTTTGTCTTGTTCTGGTTTCCTAGATCTATAGAATTCTCTAACATAGCTGCAAAAATGTTGTCATTATCTTTCATTACAATGAAATTGTTTTGGACTCCATTGTATCCATTTTATGGATTTGCATGCACATTTTGGATGTCTTACAAGAACTAAATTCCACCTGATAGTGTATGTGAATACTAATGGTACAACTGAATGTAGCTGCGAGGTACAATGTTCAATGGTTTGCTTTTGTCTAATGCAAAGCGGATTTTAACTTGTATACGACAAGAATGAGACTCTTAAAAGGAAAAAACATTACTTTTCAGTATGGAAAATGTTCTTACCCTCCTACTTGTCAAAATATATAAGGTCTGTCAGAGTGGACAAATGTATCAATTCGATGGCTTCCAATCAGTGAAGAAGGGTTTTGGAGTTAGATCCTTAGACTTCATCCTGGCACGCTCTTTTATTTGTGAGTATATCGGAGTTGTTCTTACGCTAGAGCAAGCTGAAATTGTAACAACGACGAGTGATTACACGTTAGCTTGGTGAGAAGCCGATTTATCATTAGTATTTTCTGGCTATTTTCATTAAAATTATTGACACATTATACCTTTAACTTGTCAATAGAATATAATTTGCATCTCATAGTTCGTCCAAATTATCCAAACTACAATCTCTGCAATTCTAGAATATAGTTTGCACCTTATATTTTTAAGCAACGTAGTTGCTTTTGTTTTTCAAGTGTATATTTTATTGAGCATCCAAGTTGTATTGTCGTCTTTGAAAATTCATTAATTGTGATTCAAGAGTCTTTTCAAAAACTTTTTGTAAGTTTTGTTAAAAAGCTTGCTACCTACATAGCACACATTTATACATGAAATACAACTTTCGGGAAGTTTTTGAATAGTTCCTGTAATTTAATTTGAACAATATAGTTTAGGAAACTGATCAGTGATCACATGGACACCGGAATGATCCCGAAAAAGCTGTAGGGACTCTAGAATTATGAGTAATTCTATGAAACAAAATACATGAAAATGTAACATTTTCATTTGACACAATTTCATTGGGTGATAAAGTGATAATCACATAGATATTGTTTCACCATTCAATAAAATTGTATCATATCTACAATGTCACATCTTCATATCACATTTTTATGTCTCTCTAGAATTTTTATAAAAACAGTTATTCAGCCAGAACATTGTCATAGATTTATATTCTATTCGGGGAAAAAATGAAATGCTAAACGTGGCCCATTTAATGGGAGCTTCTCACTCAACATCAAGGGTTCTTTTAGGAGTAATGCTATTAGTCTAGATTGGATACTAATATTTAGTTTAGTTAATCTTTTTTATTGGATACTGAATGATTAGACGTCTTCATATGTTTATAATTATCGACCAATCAACTGGCCTATTAATATGTGACAATAGGAGACATAAGGGATGTGATGAAAACAGAAACAAATATTTTTCAATTTTTCTTTTTTATTGGTTGGCTGATATAATAATGTGTTATTTTCCAAGTTGGCAATCTTTTAAATATTTATCAATGGTTGATGTTTTGATAAATATTTTATAAAACTTAAAAATTTGTGCCGGATTACAAATTCACGTACACAATTGTTGAAAATTTTTCTTCAGTAGTATGTATCCCACCATCCTATTATTCAAAAAATTTGTGGTGAGTATCTACTCCATTCTTTGTCGCAAAATCAAAAATTGACATGTGAATTCAAAGGTTTCAATTTGTTATTTAATTTGAACTCTTAATACATATATAGATTCTTGATTGACATATAATATTGAACTTTTAGTACTCTTCAAGTATGGTGTTGATTAACCATTTATAATTTCTTATTTTATCACTATATTTTTCAACAAATACATGGAGTGGCTAGGAAAAATTAAAGTGATTTTAACTTTAAGATTCCCTTTCGTTCAATTCAAATCGTCCCGAATATGGAGTGACAAGAATACGCTTGTCAATTTGGTTCGGCGAGCTGGCTTGTCGTATTTGGACGTGTGTCCAGACTTGAACTCAGCTTGGGTTTTTTGCGAGTTGAGACCAAGCGGCTCATGAGCTTCTCTCTTTTATGACCAACTACTCATGAACCGCTCGCCAAACAGCTCAGCCTGCCTTTGAGACGGGTAGAGCACGAGCAGCTCACCAATGTGGCAGCCCATTGGTGCACGTGCTTGGGCTCGTCAACTTGGAGTTGCAAGCCGACTCACAAGCTTTTCAGCTCACGAGCTTTTTCACAACTCAAGCCTGCAAACGGTCCCACCCACAGTATCCAACCAAGAATCGAAAGATCATACGATGCTAGAAAATAGGAGAGCATGTTCTCCTCTGTACTAATGTATCTAATAGACTCACAAGCTGAAGGATCACATAAAGAAACAAAAATATATCCTTGAAAATTAAAGCGTAGGCAGCAGCAGAGCTCGGATCGAGAAGGCCATGGATCACTCTCAATGCACCTCTACACATGCTTCTTGCAACAACAATTGCAATCCATATCTTAATGCCAACGCTTCTGCCGCCTCCACGTCAGATTCCCCAGCCACATGAATAGCAAAAGCCAACAAAATACACCCTCCCAGATTAATTTGTGTATGTAATTTCAGAGAAGATGGCATCCCTAGTTACTTACTAGTGTTTCTTTCCCATTATCGTTAACTTGGAATTTATAAATCACAAACTTTTCACTTAGAAGTGGAAAATGCATATCAAGTGGCTACAAAAACTGTTTTACTAGGACAATAATATAAATAGAAATGCAAATTCCAAAGGTGAAGAATGTGCAAAATCATCCATAGGTGCTGCAAAAGGTATATCTACATAATCGCAATAGGGGAACAGAAAACAACAGACCACCGTTGTAATCAACTCCTTTTAAGGTCTGTCCAACAGCAGTTCGATCTTCCAAGTCAACTGTGCAAAAGTACTTCTACATCCACCAACTGGACCTTGCAAAATAGAAGATCAAAGCCACAAGGATTGCAAATCAGTCAACAAATAAAGGACAAATATCTCCAACTCAAACCAGTCATATGTTTGCAGTTTGTGACATAATGCATCTATATTGGAGAAGGTATGCAAGCACGTATTAGATAAAATTGGACAGTACCGAAGAAGAAAAAGAAGGTAAAATCATGTAAATTATATTGCCCAGTTTCTATACTACTTACCAAATATATCATAAATGTTTCCTCACCATCAATCAGAAGTTCCAAGCTCCATCAAAAATATCAAATCCACCATATCCATCAAAAATATCAAATCCATCATCTGAATTGTAACCACTACCAAAATGGAAGTCATGGAAGTAATCATCATAATCAAGAATGGAATCTACATATGAATAACCAGATGAGTAGTATCCCTCATCATACTCTTCAGAATCAAATATATCAGCATCCCACTCACAACTTTCCATTGAATCATAAGGACGTTTGAAATCTTTGATCTTTTCAGTAATTCTTTTCCCCAGATCCCCACGTAGATCAACATTAAAACATCTCCGGATATCTAGTGATTCAAGGAGCGGACATCCATCAAGAATGGCTTGCAGGCCCTTATTCGTCATATTATTTCCCAGAAGTCGAAGGTGGCACAAACCCGGCATGCTTTTCGCAATTGCTAGTGCATCATAATCATCATCATAGTCGTCATCATCATCTTCATCATTTATCAGATGTCGATGTTTGTAGTCTGACCCGCTCAATGTAAATGACTTCAACTTCGGGCAGCAATGACCAATAGCTTCGATACCTTGGTTACAATTTTTTACAAAGACAAAGTGTAGTTCTTCCAGTAGGGGAAACCTTTTAGCTGCTTCATGCAATCCGTAATCTGATACACCGTAGCAACCCCCAAGTCGGAGACATCTTAGCTTACTTGATCTGTAGAAATAAGCAAATTTAGATGGCAATAGGTAAGTGATCTGAGAAGATGAACATGTGTGACTACAAATTCAAGGTGACTAAAATGCCAAAACAATCTGATAGCAAATGATTATGAAACATGTCAACAATAAACCAATCTTCACCTTTTCAACAATCTAAAAATACTTAAAATCATCAGAGGGGTTCCCTTCAAAGTGAGCAATTGCAAAATTAAGAAGTACATGGGTGTTCCTCTCCCAAATTCGTCATCCATAACCATGAAATAAGGAAGGTCCTCAAGAATCACAGGACGTGCATTTTGCAACAAAACCAACCAGACGAATGTCTCGTTAGCAAGCTACACTTACGACAATAGGGGTCCATCTATTATGTACGCTGTTGTATGACTTTCATGAAAAGTGCCACCCCAGGCCCCCTTTCTTTTGGGAGAATGTGCAATTGAGAAGCAGAGGCGTGTTACAAAATTATTTTTTTTATTGAAAGAATTTGTGGTTAAAATGAATTCGGACAAGAAATTATTTTAGAGAAAGCAAAAACAGACAAGTGTATGTTATCAATATATTGTAGGTTTTCTTTGCTTCTTGACTTAGTTTTAATATCAGATAGAACTTTAAAAATGGCAAGAAGGATAAGAAAAATGAAATATCAAACTCTAATTGCCATAAATTGAGATAAGTAATTATCCTTCCAATTCACTGGTTTCGCTTAAGCATTTCACACTCAAAAAAGAATATACCATCACCAATTTGGCACTGCGAAACAAGATAGGTTTTCTAAAGGACACATGCAGATCCAAAGATTTGCCTCAGAGCAAAATCAGAATTGCTGAATTTCTTTCATGATTTGCAAACTCAATCCCCACCCCCTTTCCGGGGGTGGGATGGGTTGGCGGCCTGCTTAAATGAATAATATATATTCTTCCGATCTCCGCCAGGTCTGAGTGAAAATTCTCAACCATATTGTTCCTTCCACGCCTTGTTAGTTACATGTGTTTCTCAGTCTTGAGCTAAAAAAAGACAATGTTCTCACACAAAAAGCATCTGTTCTTCCTTTCCATGATCACATAAGCAAAATAAAGAGTAACATCAATGACTGGACAGCACCCAACACTATTTCTCATAGATTTCAAAGTTATCACCGATGTCAAAGATAAAGAAGCAGAATTTTTATTTTTAAAGGAAAAAAATTATGAGAAAAAAGGCATTTCTTTGCAAATTTACATAAAAGACAGAGCGCTACAATAATTAAATTAGTCCCATTAGCAATAATATAAGTGAAACAAAATAAGGGCAAAATAGTCAATATGGATTTATCCCGTTCCTCTTTCCTTTGGGGGTGTGAGAGAGAGAGAGAGTGGGGGCTACAGTATACATGAAAATTGGACGTGGAAGTTAGTATACCGTTCGGAGATGTACTCGAGCAATTCATCGGTGGCAAAATAGTCAATGCGAATTTCAGTCAATTGGCCCTGGCTGCGATCCACAGCGTGACGGCACATGATATCCAGGTAGCTGGAGGACGGGCAGGCATAATAACCCAGGTTTTTCATGTCAATGACACGCCACATTGAAGGATCCTTGCACACATTTCGCCACAAAGTACAGACTTTCTGCGCATTCTCCAGTATTTCGTGCGCCCCAAGGCGATGCAGGATATTCGCAGTTACCTCTCCAGGAAGTTCTAGCCACGGCGCCGGCGGCCCCTCCGGTGACTGTCTCTTTTTGTTTTTTGCCCTTTTCAGCTTCAATTTCCTTCTGCGATTTCTACCCATCTCAATTTAGGTTGAAATGAAATGAAATCGTGTCTGTTTAGGGTTTATTAACCCATACGAACTTCTGTGAATGAAATTTGAATCCTCTTTCCTTTTTACTCGTCGTTTTGCCCTTTTTATCATTTAGCACTCTATTTATTTATCCGAGTGAGGTAATTACTAATTTGTGCGCCAGAACTTTGGGTTTGATTTCAAAATCATCCCCCGATTTTTATTTTTCACATTAACATTCTCAAACTGCAGTATATCATTTGCAAAAGCATTCTCTGCCCTTATTATTCTTTTGAGTTATGCTATGTGTAAAAAAGTTTACTAACAACATACTTGGTATGGTTTTATTTTTCACAAATCACATTATCTTCTTCATGGTTATCACAATTCACACCGGTCGTGTGTGTATATATATAAGGTTTCGTATAATTTTTGTATATGAGTAACATTAATTGTACAATATATGCAAGCACAATCAACGCTAAATACAATTAATTATGCACAAACATTTTCATACTCTCTCCGTCCCAAAAAGATATTCCTTTTTTTCTTTTTTAACCGTTTCAAATTATATTCTTCTTTCTTAAGTTAACTTTTTAGTTTTCTAATATATCCTCATTTATTGTGCATAGTAATCAACAAAAAAGAACAATTAAAGTAAAATATCAAATAAATCAAAGGGTATATTATGAAACATATTGTTATATTGTACATTTTCAATAACATTAAGGATACGTTTGATACAGAAATATGGAAAGAATATTTTTCAACTTTCATGGAAAACATTTTATCTAGGAGAAGGTGGAAATTGATTTTCCAAGAAAATGAAGAAAACTATGTTTAAAATAATTGTACAATGAAATTTTAATTTCAATTTTTATTTGTCAATCAAACACACAAGGATGGAAAACTTTTTAGAAATTTGACATTTTTTATGGAAATATTTCCAATCAAATACTCTCTAAATGATATTTTCTTAATATATGTGAAAAGTGAAAGAGGAATATCTTCGTGAGATGGATGAAGTAATTAAAATCACGCACCAAAATCAGTGACATTTTTCTCAACAAATCTTTACCTCAAAGAGCCAAGTGCCTTGTTAAAGATTTTAGAATACAGAAGACAGAGATCAAAGAATAGATCAAAGAAACTTATGCTATAACTTGCAATGTTTGGTTTTAGACAAATTATGGTACAAAATACACCACTTATCAATAAATTTAGCATAGATTTCCCTTGAATTTTAAACATCACGCAATCCAGACTATAAGCATCTCTCCAATGCCAAACTCCTACCTACGATGATGTGGAGGAGAGTGACAAAGAGAAAATAATTATTATTTTAATTGAAGAGAGGAACTGAAATAAGTGTAGAAAGAAAATAGCAAAAAACTGAAAAAGGAAGAGAAATACAAGAGAGATACAATTTTTCTACAAAACTGAAGTTATTTCTTTTAATGAACCCGTGTGTACAGTTAGTGGCTGACTGGGCAATGATGTGGTAAAATTGTGAACCCCACCATTTTGATTAAATCAAAATGGCCCAACCCACTCCACAATCGTTAGATAAGAAACCTAGAAGACGAGAGATTCTGATTCCATTCTTTCTCCGACCACCCCTCTGAAATCAACGCCCCACCGCCACCTTCCTCAGCTTCGGAATTGACACCGATGCCCCTAATCCCACACCTACCCACACCCAGTCGTACCCAGAAAACACCCACCCCCGCTTCTTTTATGTTCGTGAAATCAGCCCATCATCGCTCCCCCGCCGACGTAGAAGTCGTCGCTGGCGCCGGAATTCCTGGCACAAGCAAACGCTTTTATTTAGTATCAATCCTCACCTCTTCATCTACTCTAACCCAGCATTGGTATACTGCTCATATAAGTGCTCTGCAAAAGGTTTCCAGGAAACCAAAAAAAAAAAGGGGCCATTTGTGTATTTTGCTCAAATTCCATTTTAACATATGGATTTATGGGTGGGTCGCATATAATTGAGTAGAATATATAAAGGTACACCAATATCCGTCTCTTTTTTGAACCTCTATAGATGCACTTTATAGTTTTTTAATCTTCTTTTTTGTTCTCTTCACTAACTAGCATTAGTTTCCTTGAAACCCAAATTTCTAATGGGTGGGATCTGGTTCCTTGTATAAAGCCAGGTTACCGATTAAATTCAGCCAACTCACATCCGTGCAAGGACTCAGTAGAAAACCTCAGTTGTTGAGGGAAAAATTCTAAGGAGAGCTGCCACATGGCCCCTGTTATTGGGGAATCAAGAGACTTGCAACTTGATTTTCTACTAACAGGGGGCGGTACTTTACCACTTTATAAGGGAGAGGTTTCTAAGACCGATTATTGAGGCCTTCACTTAGACATATATATTGCATATATTCTCTAACTTTTAGTTACAATCATGTATAGTTACTTTTTCTTTTCCATATTACTTGAGATTAAATATTTTATGTATAGAAGTCTCCTGAGTAATGGGGAATCATCTTTTTTTAGTTACCGAAGCTTCTAAAGGTTAATTACTATGATGATGCCACAGATGATGACGTGCGGTATTAATCATTAAATTATTGTCTTTTATTATGTATTTAAATTAGGGTTCTTAATTGAATAGTTTTGACATCCAAATTTGGTTGCTCATAAATAGGGTTCGTATGAGGTTTTCTTGTTGTAGAGGATTTGATGTAGCTGTCATTTTGCTGTGGGTAAGAATGGGTTCTAAACCATTGAGAGGACATACCTTTGTGTTTCAAGAGAATATGGATCAACAACAAATGGGTAGATATAGAGAGAAACCCCGATATACTCTCTTGCAAAAGACGAAGTTGTAGCTGTTGCACCTGTTCCCCGTTTCCCTCTTCAACTGAGGCATCTGCACCCAATTTATACCTCTGCAATGGCTAGCCGCTAAGTTGTCCTTTGTTGAAGGATCTTAATGTGATTAACAACAATGACCCCTACATGTGGAGGTACTCATAATAAAAGATGAAGAAAATGTTCATGATTGTAGTTGAACCGAGTTTCTAAAAAATTCGACGTGGTCAGCAACACCATTTTGTATATAAGGACTCAATTAATTGATTAATTGGGACTCTGCTATAACTAGCTAGTGGTTATTAGTAACTGTTTTCTTTATGCTTAAAAATTATGAACAATTTTGATATTTTTACTTGACAGTACTGCACCTTCCGTGCCAAAATAGTGTGTGCAACTTGTGTGCATGTATTGTGCAAAGTGTGCGCCAAAGTTCAATAACTGGAACGTTGTTGTTTTGTTCTATGGAATGAGTTTTTCTATTGTAATCCTCATTTGGGCTGGTGTTGTTCTACTCATTTTCCATTAAAGTTATAAGCATATTAGTACGAGAATGCCTATGGAGACAGCTAGAAGTGTATGTTAATAATAATGGTACAATTGTATGTAGCTGTAAGGGACGATGCTCAATGCGTTGCTTTTGTCTAACATGAAATGGATCTGAACTTGTGTATAACAAGAATGGATTCTTATAAACGGAAAAGGTCTATTTTTTAGTGTAGAATTAAATGTCCTTGCCCTCCCACTTGTCCAAATAGAGTCAGCTAGAGCGGCCAATGTACCAATTCGAAGTCTACCGATCAAGGGAGAAGGGTTGGGGAGTCAAATCCTTGGACTTCATCCCACCAGGCTCTTTTATTTGTGAATATGCAAGAGTTATTCTTATACTAGAGCAAGCTAAAATTGTAACCAAACAATGGTGATTATATATAAAGTTAAGCTTAGCTTCTTCTGGGAAGCATTTCTAAATATCGATTCTTCTTTTTTTTTTTTTGGAGGGGCTGGGGGAGGGAATATATATTGTGGGAATGTGAAGAAAGAGTATTAAAAAGTGCAAATATTTGTTTTTCCATAAAAAGTGTGGCTAGAATTAATACTTGATTTATTGACTAATTTTTTATTAATAATAAAACTCCCGAGAACAAGTTCAAGCATAATGAAGCAAATGCTCATGATTATAGTAGAGCAAAAGGTTCTAAAAATTTAGACGTGCTCAACAAGACCATTTTGTACATAAGGACTCAATTAATTGAATAATTGGAGTTATGCATGTAAACAGCCAATGGATGTCTTTAGCTGTTCTATTTAAGCTTGAAATTTGTGAACAATTTTAACTTTTTTACTTGATAATGCACATACCGTGATAAAATAAAGTGTGCACTTTATGTGCAAATATTATGCATAGTTTGTGCTAAAGTTCAATAATTGGAATCTTATTGTTCTGCTCAATGAAATGAGTTCTTCAATTGTAGTCGTTATTTGGGCCCTTGTTGTTTTGTTCCTTTTCCGTAAAAGTTAAAAGCCTATTGGTAAGAGAGTGCCTTTATAGAGACAGTTGGAAGTATATGTCAATAATGATAGTACAAATGAATGTAGTTGTAATGGATAGTGCCCAATGCCTTGCTTTTGTCTAACACAAAATGGATCTAAAGTTGTTTATAATAAGAATGGGATTCTTAAAAAAAGAGAACACACTATTTTTAAGTGTACAATTAAATGTTCTTACCTCCCACTTGTAAGAATAGAGTTAGCGAGAGAGGGCCAAGGTACCAATTTGAAGTCTTTTGGCCAAGGGAGAAAGGTTGGGGAGTGAGATCTTAGACTTGACTCCTTTTTTTTTTTTAAAGGAAATTCATTTCTTTTCATTGAAAATAAAGGCGTACACCTACATACAGAGTCTTAGGACCATGTGACGTCATATCAGATCTACAAAAGGGCCCAATAGGCAAGATCCTTGGACTTCACTCTTGCAGGCAGGCTCTTTTATTTGTGATATGTAGGACTTGTTCTTAACTAGAGCAAACAAAAATTATAACAAAGGGATGGTGATTATAAAGTTAAACTTTTTCCTTTTTATTTTTTTAATAATATTACAAAGGCATATGTGAAGAAGGGGAATTGAACCCTAGACTTAGAGTGTGAGAAAACCAATTGGGTGTCACTAGACTACTTCGGTCTTGGCTTATATAAAGTTAAGCTTATTCTAAGAAGCTTTATATAAAGTTGATTTTTGAAAATTGAATTTTTCTCCAGGAGAGAAGGAGATATGTGTCGGAATGTGAAGAAAGATTATTAAAAAGTGCAAATATTTGTTTTTGAGAAAAAGGTGTAGTAGTATTAAAGTTAGAATTGTTGACTGACTTTTAACTAATGATAAAACTCCCTATAACAAACTCAAGCATAGTGAAGCAAATGCTCATGATTATAGTTGAAAAACAAAAAGTTTTAAAATAGTAGACGTGGCCACCAAGACTATTTTGTATATAAGCACTCAATTAATTGATTAACTGAGACTACACATACGAACAACTAATGGTTGTTCTTAGCCGTTCTCTTTAAGCTTAAAATTTGTGAAAAATTTTAACATTTTTACTTAATAGTGTACCTCCCATGATAAAATAGTTCGCGCACCATATGTGCAGATATTGGGCACGGTTTGTGCTAAATTTGAGTAATTGGAAACTTCTTGTTCTACTCAATGAAATGACTTCTTCAATTGTAGTCGTCATTTGGACCCTTGTTTTGCTCCTTTTCCATAATTTTTTTTTCTGAGCTACCATAAAAGTTAGAAAAATTTTAGAGGGACATGAAAAAGGGACATTATTGAGTGACATTCTTATGTAGCACACTTGCATTGGATGATAAAAAAATAGCTATGTAATCATCACTCAATGAATGTGTGCCACATGAGAATGTCACCTAATAATGTCTCTTTTTCATGACCCTCTAAAATTGCTTTAAAAGTTAAAAGCCTAATAGTAAAAGAGTTCCTTTATATAGGTAGTTGGAAGTTTATGTCAGTACTGATGGTACTACTGAATGTTGTTGTGAGGGACAGTGCCCAATGCCTTTCTTTTGTCTAACAAGAAATGGATATGAACTTGTTTATATAAAAATGAGATTCTTAAAAAAGGAAAACACATTATTTTTAAGTGTGGAATTAAATATCCTTACCCTCCCACTTGTCAGAATAGAGTTTGCCAGAGGGGGCCAAGGTATCAATTTGAAGTCTTTCGCTCAAGGGAGAAAGGTTGGAAAGTGAGATCTTAGACTTCGCTCTTGCTTGCTCTTTTATTTGTAAGTATGTAGGACTTGTTCTTAAACCAGAGCAAGTTAAAATTTTAAAAAAGTAATGGGGATTAAAAATTAAGTTTATTCTAAAAAACCTAATATTAAGTTGATATTTGAAAATTTACTAGTATTATTATTATTTTTTTTTTTTTTGGGAGGGGGAGATATGTTGTGTGAATGTGAAGAAATATTATTAAAAAGTGCAAATACTTGTTTTTGCGAAACAAGTATGGTTAGTACCAAAGTTTGACTTACTAACCAACTTTTGATTAATAATAAAACTCCCTAGAACAAAAGCAAATGCTCATGATTATAGTTCAGCAAAAGGTTCTAAAAAATTAGACATGGCCAACAAGACCATTTTGTATATAAGGACTTAATTAATTAATTAAGATTGTACGCATATAAACAACCAATGGTCGTTCTTAGTTGCTCTCTTTAAGCTTAAAACTTGTGAACAATTCTAACATTTTTACTTGAAAGTGAACCTCTCGTGATAAAATAGTGTGTGCACCTTATGTGCAAATATTGTGCACAGTTTGTGCTAAAGTTTTCAATAATTGAAACCTTATTGTTCTGATCGATGAAATGAGTTCTTCAATTGTAGTCGTCATTTTTGCCCTTGTTGTTTTGCTCATTTTCCATAAAAGTTACATAAAAGCCTATCAAAAAGAGACTGCTTTTACAGAGATAGCTGGTATTATATATATCACTATTAATGGTACAACTGAATGTAGTTGTAAGAGACAGTGCCTAATGTCTTGCTTTTGTCTAATGCGAAATAGATCTAAACTTGTTTACAATAAGAGTGGGAAGAAAAACAGATTTAAGTGTGGAATTAAATGTCCTTGCCCTCCTACTTATCATAAAAGAATTAGCTAGAGTGGGCCAAAGTACCAATCGAAGTCTTTCGATCAAGGGACAAAGATTGGGGAGAGATCCTTGGACTTCACTCTCGGAGGCGCTTTTATGTGTGAGTATGTAAACATTAGAGCAAGCTTAAATTTTAACAAGAAAGGCAACTCAAACAGAACAAACGAGAACTTGCACTAGAATTTGAGAATGGGGATGTGAAATTTCATGGCACAAAGTCAATATCTTCATCCCTGAGGCTTCCAGACCAACCTTTTGGACCTTTTGTTTGTAAACATAGCAAGATAGGTTGAATTTTCTTGTTGAAGCTAATTGAAGAATAGTCAACCGGCTAGCTGCCTATTCAAAACTAGCTAATAAATCTGGTATATATATGTCTTCTCTATAAGCTGAGATGGGCGATTCTCTTTGTTCAAATGAAAACACTTCTTTTAGCCCCTCAATTGCCTGAAAATTAGCAATAGAGTTACCTTTTTTATAAAATGAAGGAATTCTGCATTAATTCTATCGGTAAGAAGTTGAATGTTTCTAATGAGATGGTATAATTTCCGGTTCCCCTTTTTAAAATTCTGAATTAAGGAAACCGTCTCAATGGAATTAGATTCAACCATAAGACATTTAGTTCAGAAATGAGAACAAAATTCTCTACCAAGCTAGATGCTCTTAAGTTCTGCTTCAATAGATCCCCCTTCCTTCCAAATGCAATAAAAACTAGCCACCATTTCCTCTTGCTCATTTCTCAAGATACCACCTCCAGCTATACCACCTGTGTTATATGCAAGTCATCAGCAGGTAAACCATCATCAGGTAAACCTCTTTTAGTTTCATTGTATTTAGCATTGTTTCGACTGATCGAGATAAACCAAAAAATTAAAACAGGTAAAATGGATCTGATATGACCTGTACAATGGTGAGGACCAATATAATACCAATAGAATATATAGCATGGACCGGATGGAATTAACCTTGCATTCTAGGAGTTTGAGCGTGTTTCTAAAGTATTCCATCACCTGTTTGCACTGTGAAAATCAATGAAGACATGCTGGATTGTCTCAATATTACCACAACATTGGCATTTAGAGGCAATTGCCACTTGTAGTCTTTTGCAAATAACCTCATCAACTGGGATCCACCCTTTCTATAATCTCCACAAAAAGATGCTGATTTTAGGGAGAATTGATTTGTTCCAAATGAAAGCACAAGATAACTGTATGGTTTCTACCCTCCTAGCAATATTTCATGCAGTTTTGGTAGAAAAAGTACCACTAGAGTTACCTTTCCATTTGGCCAAGTCCTTATATCAAAAGGAAAAAATGCCATTTGGCATATATGCTCAGAAATATATTTGTTTGTTTCAACAGTCAGCTTAGATTAATTCCAAATATCCCCTCAAAAATAATCTTGAACCTTGCAATTGTTGTGGTCCTGTGATGGAATTTTTTTGGGGTTAAACTCTCTTCTCCGAGCCACAAATCATGCGAGGAGGACACATTTCCCTCGCCAACAATCCACCCAGTGTGACTTTATGCCTTGTCTGTAATTTTCTTCCAGATGCTTGAATGTTCTTGATAGTGACAAGAGTAGGGTGAAGCTTTTTGCAATACTTTTTAATTAGGATTTTAGTCCGAAAACAATTTTGACATCTAAACTTCCACCAGAGTTTGGTAGAAAAGCCGTCGACCATATCCTGAAGCCTTCTAAAAACAGCATCCCCTCCATCAGTGGCTTACAAATATCCTTCCATTTTGCCCAATGAGATTTTATTAGACCCAACAGTACTTCCCAAAAGAATTTCTCAAAAATTGCTTCTAACTCCTTTAGAATATATATATATATATATATATTTTTTTTTTTTTTTTTTTGGGTGGGGGGGGTTCAGAAACTTGCAAGGGGTAACTTAAAATATTTTAACACGTGTAATCATTTATAAGACCCTTTCTGAGACGGATTTTAAAAAAGTCGTTTTATGGGAGTCGAAATCTTTATATTACATATAGAGGAAAGTCTCGAAAGGTGCTTTGGCTGGAAACTTTCATTGCTCAATTGAAATTTTCCTTTCTTTTTTTTTTTTTTTGGCCATTTAAGAAAAAGCTACAATTAAAATTTGTATTGGAACTATAATTTTACATTGGAAGAATGTTCCCTTGGAATATTAATGGTCGCTGCAAAGTGGCAGTATGTGAGACGGCTCTTTTGCAGTCTTTTCTTTATTTTAGTTCTTCATAATTTTTCTTTTTTCTTTTTAAAAAAAGCTGAATGGCAACCATTGGCTGCAAAGGAGCTGTGTGCGTGTGACACGGCTACTTTGCCACCATTATTTTTTCATAAATTTTTTAAGTACTTAGTTTTTTAAAATTTAGAATTTTTTTGAAAACTCTTTTTATTTTAGTTTATTAAAACTAATGAAAATACCCTTATTAATTAGTTTTCGATTTAGCTTAGGTGCAACTTATAATTAGACTATAGTTATGATTGTAATTACATAATGTCATATCACAATATAATCTATCCTAAATCAAATTGCATTTGTTAATTAATTTATTGTGTTAATTCTTGATTTTTCCATAATGTGTCTTAAATCAAGTTGCATTTGTCAATTAGTTTATTGTCTCAATTATATATATATATATATTGGTTTTTCAATAATATGGCTATTTTGTTTTTTAAAAAATTATTATTTCTGCTTCAGAAAAATTTATGGTTATACTTTTGTATTTACAAAATTTTTATGGAGAACTAATGAAAACATTTATGTTCATCTTTGAATTTTATTTCATGGAAACTAAATGAAAAAAAAACCTTATGAATTATTTTCCAACCAATTTGTGTTCAACTTAATTGTAGTCAACCAATTTTAAAAATGACATTTAACTATGCATATATATGACAAGTAAATTGGCATATTAAATTTAGTCAACCAGTTTTTTTTATTAATTATTTTTTAATTTCTTAATTAGATTTGTATTTATTTTATATTTTCTTTATTTTTAGAATTGGGAAAGTTGGAATCAATACTTAGTTTTTTTTTTTTTTTTAAATAGAATTCAAGTCAATGTTTTCCAATTAAACGTGTTTCATTTCGTTGAAACTAGTTGGCTGCAAAAATAGTTGTGGCTTACACACACACACACACAAAAAATGAAGAGACAGGGGAAGAGAAGGATTTTAGAGGAGGGACGAGTACAGTTCGAACTCTATTTTTATTATTGAAAACTATTTACATTACGTTTATGTTTTCATTTTTATAATTTATTGGTATTATTAAATTGGCTATTATCAATCATATTAAGACACCTCCATTCCACATTGCGTACATTCAAATCCACATCCCATACTTCCATACCCGTATATGAGAGATGGAAGGTGCCTTAACAATAACTCTTAAAGGTACTTGAAATTTTTTTGTGGGCATTTTTATTATACAATAAAAGAATATTTGCTAGCTATGTTAGTGCTTTATTATAGGCTTTTCTTTCATTTTTTTATTTTTTAAATTATAATTGTTTATGTTTAAAAAAAGCTATAATTATTTAGGTAAAAAAAAAACAATAATCATTTATTTTGCTACTTTAGAAACGTTTTGATTGATAGCTAATGGCATTACGTTTTTTATTTCTTTCCGTAAAAAATGTGCCTTTGTTTGTTCATTTATTTATTTATTGCGTGCATAGTATAACAAAAAATTGACTAATGGTATCATAATATTTTGCTTTTTTGTATGCTAGATTTACAAGGTTCTTATTTGTAATAATTTGAATTATATATTCATAATCGTAAAATATCTTTAGTACACTGTATTTACTTTATATGTAGTTTATTTGTAATGATCTGAATCAAATTCATAATTGTAAAATAGATTTTTTATATTATGATTTTGCTTCACCTAAGTGATTTTCAAAATATATGATTATTTCTGTGCAACAGTTTGAATGATGTTCATTGTTGGAAAATATATTTCGCATGTTACCATTTTTTTTCACCTACTAATCAAAACTTAGAGTGTTTACGGGTTAGATAAATAATTTATGAGAAAAAGGTGGGTGTAATTTTTCATTTTGTAGTTAGTTTGCGGGGTGAAGAGCGGAGATTGCATCATCATCATTATTATTATCATCATCATCATCATTATTATTATTATAGTACAAATGGGGAACTTAGGGGGATAGGCATTAACAAATAGTATAGACTTGAATGCAGAAGTTTATTATGATAAGGAGTGCCCTTTACCATTTACATTAATTATTGAAAATTAAATTGCACTATTTTCTGTAATTAAATGGTTATAATAAGATAATTATAACCACGAATATATACACTCACATACATATCTCATAGACTTATAAAAAGGTTATTAGTAAATTTTAGCATAGACTTATATATATATATATCATAGACTTTATTCTATTAAAGCATCTATTTCACTATGTTTTTCTTGCAAATGTTTACAATTGATAAATAAGTTACTTTAAAATAAGGCTTTTTTCAATCGGTGCAACGCACAGGTAATATATTAGTGTCATGAATACTTTGATAATTGAGTTATTTATGAATTTATTATTTTTTATTTTATTTTTATTAAAATGAGAAAACTTGGGATATAAAATAAGCTGTTGAAGACTATTATTATTTTAGAATATTTTTTTCTTAAGATGAAAGAATGTTCTTTACAATAACATTATATTTTGTACAATTTGGAAAAGAAATGATTGTAAGAAAGTTTGAAAAATTAGGTGAAACTCTAAAAAAAAAGATTTTTTTATGAAAGCTTAGAAAATTCTAGATAAATATTCTTGGAATCCCAACAAATTTAGTTAATCCCATAAAATTCATAGAAGTCTCATACTTAAAAAGGTCTTTAAAAGTCTCAATTGAATACAGCTCCCTAACTATTGGAATGCATCTGACATGTTTGGTCGTATTTTGGAGGAATAACTTCAATTGCCCTTCTGAAATGATATAGAATTTATGAGCGTTCCAAATTTCTATCTTTAATTTAAACGTCTTTGTTTTTAGTATTTACAAAATACTTAAGTTCATTTGTTTAAACTTGCAGAAGCTCGGATCGACACCGATACCGACATTGACACAAGTAGGGATGACTTCTTATTGTTTGTTGTCTGTAGCGAGAATGCCAAAAGGCCCAAGACTTAGATACTGTGTTTTAGCCCTTTAGTGGCCGAAATCTTTTTGTAATCAAATCGATATAGAGTGCTACGAGCCGATACCTCAGGAGTTCATGATCCACGGGTTGTGGCCTTTTCCTCGGGATCGTTATGGTGATATATTTCCTCAGGTTCAAATGCAGCAAAGAGATCAACTAAGCAGGTCTAGCATTTATATACCCTACTGCGTGACCTGAAATGGCATTGGCGCCAGCTACGCAAACATGGAAGCGATTCCTCTTTCTGGCTATGCAGTGGGCAAAACATGGATTTCCGTCTGGTTATTCTCCTAAGACATACTTCAAAATGGCTTTAGATTATAAGGATAAAGTTAATATAGCTACTGGGGGAGTATTGAATCAATTGATGAAGACTAAATTGTGTCCTATTTCAGGGCCGGACCTGTAGTAAATCGGGCCTCAGCCGAAGTCTAAAAAATGGTCCTATGATGATTAATAATTTTATTTTATTTGAATTGAAGACATTTAATAAACAGTTTTGCTAAACCATTTTGAGTGTGAATATGAGCAACTAAATATTCAACATCAATTTCAACTGTCATGCAATAATCGTTGAATGCTTGAGATCAAAACTCGAAAACATCATCAAGACAAACTTCATTGATTTTAGGAATTGGGTTTTTTTATTTTTATTCTATGAACAAGTAGTCTAGCAAGTGCTGTATTTCTAGTAGAAAACAAGAGAACATGTGACCATCTATTAGAAGCATCAATCAGCACCATAAATCAATAAACGGTTCACATAGTAGGCATATCAATCTATATATATCTCTACGGATTCTTTTCAAGAAAATTAGAGATTCATATTAACCTTCATACTGAAGGTTTAATGACTAACGTTCCTTGCGTACAAGCAACACTTAGGAAATCATTTGCTAAGAATCTTTTGGTTTTTTATGTTGTTCCCATGTGCATTATTTGTTATATCATATTTACTCATGTATGCCTAAATCTATCATACCAAGATTTAAAGCCCTTTCGGTCAACGAACTTCATGTTCGTAGCATAGTTTGTCTCAATTACATTTGTGAATGTATAATACATTTCATATGTTAGTGTGGAAAATTTTTCCTTTATCTGTTTTCGGCCAGATACAAATGAATTTATGCAAAGAAGTTTTCTTTTTGCATCATCTCAATGTAGATATCTTTAAGAATAAGTAAATTTCTCTTAAATTTGCCACAATAAATTGCATCATCAATATACAATTTAGTATTATTTGTCAAAATGGAGCTTTTAGTAATGTTTGACGCACTTGATATAGTATTAATATTATTTTTCAGCTGATTTTAATTCCATAAAATATCTTTTCTCTTGAAGAATGGTATGTGTAATTGCACTATCAACTAAAACAATCTATTATGATTAATCACCAATCAGATTACCAATATTCCCTTTTGTGTTGGCAAATAAGTCAGAGATATTAAAGTGAGTTACAACAACTCGAACGTCATAATGAAGGAAATTGGTTTCCACTTTACTTTTTTCCCTTGATTAACTACTAGTAGAGATCCATGAGATATGTTGTCGTACGATAGGTACGTACACAATGGCCTTTCATGTCACATCTAAAGGATATTTTTATGCTCCTTTTTAGATGAGATGTTATCTTTGGATGCTTTTTGCACCTCACTTTTTGTCGATGAGTTTTTCCATATATGTGCCCATGTTCATAGTGAGATGCTACATTTGTTTTAGGCAATATAATGAAATTAGTGGGGCGCAACATATGATTTTTCATAAATAATTCATTATTTTGTTCAGGATATGAGTTTTGAGTAATTAAGTACTTATTGAATCCGTGCTCTCAATATTACTACCGGAAGAGCATATTCGAGGTATAAAAGGTAGAGCGTCTTTTCCATCATATCTTCATTAATTATTTTTCTCCATAATGTTTCTCCATAATGTTTGAAGTTATTGTAGAGATGATAATAAAAGAAACTAAGTGCTTTTGCACAATCCTTAGATACGTGTTTCGTTTTCTTAATGCCATACTCATACCACTTGAGATCAGATGAACTATAGCATTGAGAGCTCATGACAAATAATTCTTGTTGGTATGTCACATGCAACAAATTTAAGTTTAGTGATATGTCTATTTACATAACTTTACAATTTGTAACTGCATAAATTCAATGTCAACAGGACTTGAATATTTATACTCTTCTTCATGGGCGAGTATTATTTCAAATATCACCAATATTTATAATCATCGAGATATGTGCTACTTCAGGAGCATAATAAACTATACATTTGAAATTAATTTGGGCTATTGCTACTTCAGGATCAATAGATAAATATTCTTTATAGATATCTAATTACCAAGTAAATTAAATCTAGTATAGAATGCTCTCTAGGAGCATGTAATATTTTTTAGAATATTACAACTAGTTGTGCTGCTTCGGAAGCAACAATTTATTAGATCTAATTTATTATTATATGTACAATAACAATAAATAAATCAGTACAGCTAGATTAAATTGCAAAACAGAAAATGTAATGTAACACAAATAATAAAAGATAGAAATAAAAAATTTATGATTCTCTATGAACGAATAATAAGATATTCTTCTAGAATATCGAATATCATTGTCATGGTTTCTTGAGGAAATTATAATTAATAATAAATCTCATAAAATTGTACTCTTCAAGAGAAAATTATATTCTACTGGAATAAGTTGAGACAAGTTTTTGAGAATACAACAAAACATTTTTGTGAATAGTCTCTAGGAATATTTTAGAATACTAATTATGTTTATTCAGGAAACCATAATTGTTATTAATTAATATTATGTCAAAGTCAATCATATTGTTCTGGAATATTTAATGAGATATAATTGTAATTTTTCAAGAATCAAAATGAATCATACATAATATGATAATAATCTTCAAGATTATTGATGTAGTAACAGATTAAATCCCCATAAATATTAAACTAACTAGACTATATGGGAAGAAATCACACGTTCAAGACTACATTCAATAAACAACATATTAGTTATGATGCATGGATTTATAGTAGCCTACAATAAGCTGGCATGATAAAGATAAAAGCAAGACAAATGGTGGTTTTCATATTGCCATTCATTACGTAATTGGCCACCACAAGTATCTCAAGAAAGAGAATCAATCAAGAAAAAGATTCATGATCCTCTTTCGTATTGTAAACAAATGAATCATTATCAATCATGACAAAAAAAAATAGTTTGGAAGCCAAAAATCCATTGAAATTGAATATTGGCCATCTACTGTAAAAATAAAAATTGTTATCTAATTGCATAAATTCTTTCTAATTTGATAAGTCAAAAAGTTTTCTTGAAAATTCTATAATAATAAAAACAATCTTACCATTAAATTAGTAAACTATTTCACAAATCAAATTGAAATTGATCTATCCATTGGAAAAAGATCCCAAATGAAACGAAATGTTCACTTTTTCAGATCCGTGCATTCATAAAATTTTTGACAAAAACTAGAAGAATAAAAGATTGATTAAATATTAAAACTACTCGGGTTAAAAAATGATAATTATCATTCACAGTAATGATCTTTGCCATCAAGTAATTAAAAGAAACAATGAGGTCAGATTTGATTTTTGAAATTGAAAACATTGGAGTCATGAATAGTAACTTCTGACTGACCGTTCGTGGAATGAAAAGAGAATAATTTTGAACGTTGGTTCATGACTTGCAGAATAAGAACGAATAAAAGTTGGATTCATCCAGGAGAACCAAATGAAGAAATAACCAAATTTTTGAAAGTTCTTGAAAAGAATCAGCAAAAGTATAAAGGCTTAAGAGCATGTCGTGCTGATAACGTGTTATAAACTAGAAAGTAAGCAATAAAAGATTGAGAAAAGTTAGAGAGAAGCCATAAATATTTTGTATTCAATCCACAACATATGATCACTATTTTTATATACACAAGAGTGTTGTCCAAATAAACTTGGTGTACAAGCAATAGAGACTTGGAGTCGGAGGGGTGGGGAACTAACATTATGACTTTTAGAATTTCATATATATGATAGTCATTTACTCTATAATTAATTTACAATACAAATAAAATATTACATTTGAAGGCAAAAACTAAAAATAATAAAATACAAATCTATTTTATCATAAAAAAAAAACTAAAAAATTGTGGTATCTGTGCCCTCTGATGGTGTTCGTTCACCAATGAATATGACCATCCTTCAAACGTCAGTGCTTGTTTTAAGGAGCTTTATACTCTTTCCATCTTAAAAAGACGACTACTATTTCACATACTTACTGTAGGCAGGATTACATCGTCCATTTCTACGTGACGCATACATGACCGGACGTGACACACACATGACCACCATGCGTATCAGCTGTGTGTGAGTTAGCAGTGAGCGGCGTAACCCCTCCCAGTGGGTGAAACAGACTCTACGCGCTTGTTTGAAGCTCTTTATTTTTGCAATTTATCAAGGGAATTTATAATGAGTGGAAATAAGTAGTGGAGATTTAATTGAAGTTTGAAATGTGTGATTATTGCTGAATAGTTGTCAAATCAACAGTCAAATTATAATAAGTGAATTTATAAAGGGAAAAAATAAATATGTTCAAACAACCTCTAAAAAAATAGTCCACTTGCTATATTAAGCATGTATTTAACGTTCCATTTCTAAAGTGTCATGCCAAGCGTCACTTTAGTTGTTGTCCTCATTAACCCCGTCACCTTCAGTCGCATACATACTAAAGAAACTTGATAACTCTGGGCAGTTTGCCGCTACCCTGCAAGTCGTTGAATATAATTTACTGAACCTTTTCATATACTTATTTAAGGGATGTGTTTCCCGGGTTACTTCATTGTCATTTCGACTGAATCGTCCCTGCTTTTTTATATAAAAGCAGACAAAGAAATACTTTTCTTGTTAATCTTGATTTTGGGTTGGAGAGCAATGGCAGGGAGCGTTGATAATTCCGGCAACCCCGTGAGAAGTTTCATGGCCAGTTCAGACTGCATCAGAATATGCGGAGCAAGTGTTCGACATAATGATTCATCCAATTCCATATGTCAACATGTTGTTGAGGATTCTTCCCTATGCAGTGAAGATGATATATGGTATAAAATGCAAGAAGAGGCTAAGTTTTACACAAAACAAGAGCCCATCCTGTCAAGCTACTTCTATTCTTCGAGACTATCACAAAATTCATTGGAGAATGCATTGGCAAATCAATTAGCAGTCAAACTCTGCAAAGTTAATCTATCTAGAGATGTCCTTTACGAGGTTTTCATGAAAGCACTCGCGGAAGATGACGATATCAAGTGTGCAATCAGAGACGACCTCAAAGCCGTGAAAGAATGTGAACCTGCTTGTCTAAGTTATGTTCATTGCTTCTTGAATTTCAAGGGATTCTTACCATTGCAAGCCCACAGAGTGGCACACAAGCTGTGGTTAAGTGGTAGAACACCACTGGCAATCCTTGGAAGTCTTTGCAGTGGACATTCATCCAGGAGCAATAATTGGGCATGGCATGGTATTTGATCATGCAACTGGGATTGTGATTGGAGAGACGGCAGTGATTGGAAATGGGTTACAATTCTACATGATGTGACATTGGGAGGAACAAGGAAGATTCAAGGGGACGGGCACCCAAAGATTGGACATTGAGTTCTGATTGGTGCACGGTCTAAAGTTGTGGGTAATATTAAAGTTGGAAAAAATGCAAAGATTGGTGCAGGATCAGTTGTTTTAAAGGAGATTCCACCAGGAGCCACTGCAGCTGGGAATCCTGCCAGATTAATTGGATTGAGATGAACTTGAACACTCCCTAAATTTTGAGCTAATGCCAGAAGCTTGGTGGCGTTATGCCGCTGCCGCTAGACGTTTGGGAGGAGAACGGGAATAGAACACTCACCCCCACCCCTCTCCCTCCCAACCCAAAAAAACAATAATAAATAAATAAATAATAATAATTCCACCCACCAATACACACACACACACACACACACAAATTAAAAAAAAAAAAAAAAAGCCAAAAACAAAAGGAATGGGCTACCAATAATGCCATTAGGCTCATCATGTAAGCTTTGTCTTGCACATCTTAGTTGTACCAGGTTGATGTTTGATATTTGTTCACAAACAAGGAGAAACATACTTGATTCACCGTTCAAATGAAGTTGGGACTCTGATATCTGCTTGACTACCTCTCGTTCAAGAAGAGTTGAGCACAAATAAGACAACCATCCAGTCATGTCAAATATGTTAGTATTTCCATCACTAGAAATAGATGCTCAACAAGCCTCACCGTTGGTATTTCAATTATAGAAATAGATGAACTGTATTTCTAAGCTATTCTTTCAGGGAGGAAGGAGAGAGCAGTGCCGCACAATCACTGACTAAAGAGAGATGCATATCTACACACAAGTGCAAAGAGCAAATTTCAAACCTAAAAATTTTTATGTTATCCTCCTGCGCATTCAGCTGACTTTCTCAGAAATAACCTGAAACAGTGCATATGATAATGATTCAGTGATCTAGATAAAATAGGACTATATACAATGGCCGAGATATCTCAAAGCCTCAATGTTTCACGAGGCAAAAAAAAAAATGCCCCTAACAGGGAAATGTGTAAATTAAGTAATCAAAAATTCTGGGATTAAGTATGCTTGCCTTGGATATTAAAGGCTTGGCATGTTCCTCCCATTCGGTCGCCCATCTTGCTGAAGATACCCTTTCCATCACGCCCATTCTCAACTTATTTAAAGTACCACACTTTTCTGGGAAACCCTTGAATAGCATCTGTAAGGATTTGACAAATTAATATTACAGATTTACCAGGTTTTTGGACTTCAATAACAATAGTTGTCAAACAAAACACATTCTGTGGAATAATGCTTCCTTCATACACCGTAGCAAACGAAAACTTCTTTCCCTAAATAATGACCCAGAGTCAGTGTTTTAAAATAATTAACATGAGGCCTTGTGCAGAGGTGAGGCGAGGCATGGCATAGCATGCAGAATTTGTGAAAATGCAAGTAAGTTGGCAAGAAAAACACGACATATTTTTCTACAAATATCACACCAATGAGCGCATTTTAAAACACAGCCTCTGACTGATGTCCTTTATCGCCACTTCAAGCCTAAGATTATTTCATTCACACAATGATGATGGATGTTCTAGCGGGTTTGGTTCCTTCATAAGACATTTCTTTAATAGCATCAGATTATTAGGGTCTATCCTGATCCGATTTGTTAGTATTTCACACTCTTTAACATTAGATGGTATTCTGTTCTCAGTGCCTATTGCCAATTGCAGTTTACGTCATCAATATCCTATAATGCAATACAACTTCTAGAAACAAGACCCAATCCAATGATTCACTGAACACACACAAGAAACAGTGTCATCAATGCAAATTTAGGAACTCTTTATAGGAGGATGAAGAATGTAAAATAACGCTGGATCGCCAGGATACCATCCAGCTTCCTACGCTTACCATGAGCTCATCAGCTAGTTCTGAAGATGACGAGAAAAGCAGGCCATTCTTTTCGACCTGTACAAGCTCCTTAATGCTTGAGAGAGATGACAGAACTAGTTATCGTTATATGTCTCAGCAAAACTAAGCGCCCCCCCCCCCCACACCCCCAATAATAATAATAATAATAATAAATAAATAAATAAATAAATAAATAAATAAAAGAAAAAGCGTGCAAAGGATCTTACCAAGAATATGAAACAGCACAGACTGGGAGTCCACAGCCAAACATATCTACAACCTAATAAACTAAAAAGTTTCAACAGGGGTGTCTGGGTGTCTTTCACACAAATACAAAAATGAGAGAGAAGCTAGGTCAACTGCTATATGATGTTGGGTAGAGCATAAAACAGATATAGACATAATACCTTCATGGGTAGATCCAACCCTGATGAAGAAGTATGTAGGCAAACACCAAGATCTGCTGATCCTGAATATGAAGTAACAAAAGATGTTTGATGATTGCAGTAGGAACTGAAATATAGCCATTAAGTGTTTATAACTTACCAAGAAGCAAAGGATAATCCTCTGCTGACAACCACATAGTACGGAATGCTATACGTTTGAGGCTCAGTTTCCTTATTTTCTGTTCATATTTTTCCTTTTCAGGCCCTTTACCTTCAATTAGGTAAAAGAAAGTAATCAGTTTTATGACATCCAAAGAAGTCACCACTGGGCTGAAAGATTGTTTCACATGAGCAGCCATTACCAGTAATGATGAACAACAACCTTGGGTAAGAGAATTGCTTCCCATCACAAATTTCCTTCCAAACGACTCCATCTCCTGTTGAGTCATCCTCGTTTAATAGTGCAGCAACACGTCTATCATACATAAGTGCTGCCTCCAAAAGAATGCTGAAGTCTTCATCAGGAGTCCTGAAAACAGGAATCATTTCACAAAGTAATATACGCCAAAAACAAGGATTGCACCAACCAAGTTCATTTTAAGAATTTCCTTTCTTTCTTTTTATATAGCCTATTGTATTTTAAGGCTTGCACCAACCCAG
Source organism: Nyctanthes arbor-tristis (assembly GCA_963692815.1). NCBI lineage: Eukaryota > Viridiplantae > Streptophyta > Magnoliopsida > Lamiales > Oleaceae > Nyctanthes > Nyctanthes arbor-tristis. The sequence goes on along the minus strand of CAVNYN010214917.1, from coordinate 10,959 downwards.
TTCGTTTTACGTATTTTAAGGCTTGCACCAACCCAAGTTCATTTTGACCAGGTGATTTACTCAAAATAACCTAATCTCGAGCTACATGTTCTCAAGAGAGCAAGAGAAGACATTAGTTCTTACTTTTCCCTACTTCCTAACTACATATTTATTTAAAAAAAGAAAAGAAAAAGAAAAAAAGAGGTGCTTTTCACAAAATCACTTCTCGAGAAATCAACTTCTTGCGGCCCCATAAATCTGAGAACACGACCTGGGTAGAGTCACTAGAATGATAAACTCCCGGTAGGAATCAACTTACTGAGAACATACCAGCTTGTGCTGCTAATAATAAGCGCTGGCCTATTTTGCTTCAGGAAAATGTCTGTAGCATGCTGAGCTGTAAATGGAGTTTCATTAGAATTTAATGCTGTCAATCCTGCCAAAAGTGTTAATGACTAACCCATATTACTCCGCACTCTCAATATAGACTTAATCTGTGAACCAGAGAACAGTATCACAATTTCGCTTTTACCATTACTAATGCAATCTTGAAAACCAGATGGAAGGCTGAGGCTTTTACTGATCCTGCAAAATAACTAGATTGTGGTTGACATTTAGGTTCCTGTATGCATTCCTAAAGCATCCAATGACAAGCAAAGTTGGCTTACCTTATGTTTCTCCTCAAGGGAAGCAGGTCGAAAAAACTCAGGAGGCTGATCATACAGAACAGTGGCTCTATGAATACAAAACAAAGGACATGAGTGACAATGGAGCAAGTAAGCATATATACTAGAGTTTTTGAGATAATCCTATTACTTAATTCCCCAGTTCTCAGCTAATTCGTGTTGCATTGCCCTGGTCACGCACAAAGCACCATCCGCCACCTTGCCATACCGCTTCTCAATCCTAGCCACATATCAAAACTTCATATTTATCAAATTGTACAAATATCTTGAACTTGATAAAAGTTATATGAATGTAATTTTACCAATGATATATTGATACAAAATAACTACTTCTTCCAAGTGATAGTGCAAGAAGAGTGTATCCAAAATTATGCCATCTACAATGAATGCTGACTGTCTCCACCAGCTAGCCCACTTTACACCCACTAGTGTAGGAACAGAAGGTGGATTCTGCAATAATCAAACTAACAAATTTAACCAAGCTGCCAATTCAGAGGGTACGTTACAACAAGCACTCTTTAACAGTTGAGATTAAATGAGGCTTCTGGAAGACATAATTAGACCATTATGTACAAGCACAACTTGATGATGCATGCTCAAGAACAACCAAAGACCTCAAGTTGATATTTGACCAGGCAAATATCTCCCCATAAAAAAAAAAAAAAAAAAAAAAGTGAAAAAGGTTGGAGAACTCAAAGGAAGTGAATATGCCTAATATGGATTTAAACTACTCCATTCAGAGTTACCAGTGGAAAAGTTTACGACAAGAGCAAACTAAGGCCTCTCAAAATAAATCTAGAATTCAGCCACGTCAGTTCTATATTACCAGTCAGTTCTATCAATCACTATGTGAATAAAAGTTCCCTTAAATGTGCAAAAGAAGGTTTGAACTCGACCATCTAAGTGGGTGTTTATGCCCATAAAATTTATAAAATTACCATACAAGTTACAAACTCAATTAATTTCAACCATGGGACTAGCTACGACCTTCAACTATTACTCAATTTTAATAACACATTCTGTGGACAAGAAATCTCCAAACTCATTCTATAAATTTATAATCTTACAAGTTTATAATGGAAAATAAAAACCACTATGACATCCTTCCCTTAATTGATCCTTAATCGGTATAAGCTCCACTCACACAGTTGGTAGATTTTTGAGATGGCAGATTTTTGAGAAAACAAGATTTTCATTTATATCTGGGAACTGGAAAGGCTTTCACCTTGATATCTATTTTCCCCTAACAATTACAATCAGGATTTCAATGAAGATGAAATAGTTATTTCAATACCTAAAGGACTATATGAGAATATTTTCCAAAATGGCAATAATAAATAAAAACATACTTTTGCAGGCTTCATGCAAATTAACAATTACCAGTAAAAGCTAAGACAACCATAGCAAGATCCTATTTCTATAAGGTAAATGAACAACATTTCACTGAAGCGTAAAACCAATCATACGACAGTTGTGATCGCAGATAACTATGCCTCCTCAGCAAACATCCCTGTTTAAATAACTGATTATTTGGATATCTGAAAACAGACTACAGAAGGCTTCCAACTAACTCGGTAAATATATAAAAGAATTTCCTTTGCAGGCTTCATTAACTTAAGCATTGTCAATATAAAGCTAAGATAAATAAATCAAGTATAATAAGAATATCTCTATACATATACAAGCCACATAGAAGGTAAAAGAACAGGGAAAAGGTCCCACTGAATTTGAAAGTAACATACTAAAGTAAAAGCAAAAAGCACAATAGCTAATGTGATAGAAAATGAAGATCCTACATATATGAGTATGACTTTAATGAGCACAAGTCTGAGGTTCACCTGGACTATGAAAATATTAGGGGCTGGTATCTTGACACAAAGATACCAAAGAAGCATCAGAAATTGAACAATTGGCTTGAGCATAAGCATCAAGGGGCGAAGTATCTTTGGCAGACTCTGAGCTCCATTTGGCCATTGTGGCTGTCCAGAAGAAAACAGAACCTTTTGTAAATGACTTGAGAGAATTTTGGGCACAGTAAATAGTAATTAGTAACCATACCATTTTATGAATATGAATTGACGGGTGCTCTAAAACAGCAGCATGAGGCTCTGAACCTTAAAGAAAATGAAGAGTTTTCATTCAAGAAAACATGTTAGAACTAAGGATTCACCAGCTTTAGTCAATGCATCCTTTGATCAAACAATACAATCTCAGTAACAAAACACTAGAAATCACATATAAACATACCTCCATATGCAACAATGTCAACCTCAAGGAAGGCCTGCAAGAGAAATGAAAAACTCAAATAGAAGTAGGGGATAAGGGTATGAGATCTTTTGAATCCCTTAAACCTAAAGAAGATCCTTTATCTCCCAGAAAAAATGCGTCTAAAAATATCAAAATCTAAATTTCTAAGGTAATTTTAAGATTGCAAGATAAGCTCATGTACTCTCCTTTTTTGTGGGAGAAGGGGGGGATGGAAAGAGAACCGACTCCTAGATATGCACCCAGAGAAAAGAATTATGCTCCTTGTACAAAATTCTTTCTACAAATTGATGTGGCCATGTGATAGCCATAAATTTAAAAAGTGATGTGATGTGTGAAGAATAAGGATCCTGCCACATCACTTTGTAAGGAAGATTGTGTAAGAAAATTTTGTACATGTAACAGGATTCTACAGAAAAAGACTGTAGTTGCATAATGCAATAGCTCTTTTAAGAATATTGAAGATATCTCGATCTCCCTCATGCTAGCGAACAAACAGAAACTAAATTCCAAAAAGCATGCAAGTACAGAAGTATAAACTAGTTATATACCTGCCGTGCAAGGGAAAGAGCATGGTATTGCATACGTGGGCTACGCCCAATGTCGCCTAGAACCACCAACGCAGCCCTATCTCTATGCGTGATCGGCGATTCCTTCTCACCTGAAGTAATCATTTTCATAAGAAAGAGAAATTCATGTGAATGGAACATATTGGTAAGAAAGGAAATTCAAACCTGACATGGAAAAGAAAAGCTTGATGAGGTCTATGAAGAGCAAAAGACAGGTTACTGCAAACTCGCTGCAAATATAGAACTCAAATGGGTGTCTTTTGAGTCACGAATTTAGCTTGAGGTTTAGGCTTTGATGAGACATGTTTGGGAGTCCTACCCTATCTGGTTCACTTTTTGCAAGTCCATGCATTAGATTATGTTTAACTTACATCAAAGACAAAAAAGATACCAAAAACTTGGTTTCTTATTTGGCTTTTATGGCCAATTATGATTTTGAAAATTCATCATCATCGTTCATCATATTTGAAGAAAATTCTTCTGGTACAGTTTTTAAACTGACCTGAGCACCAACTTGGTTAAGGGGGTGTTTAGTTCTCATTACAAAGAACAAGTTGTAATGAGGTCAAATGAGTGGTGGAGAGTGTGAGTGTTCAAGCCATGCGTTGAATTCAGTATCTAATTAAAAAACATAAATCAAAAAAATGAAGAAGTCATGTAGCTGACCTTAATAAGTTTCACTTATTTTTTTAAAATTTGATGAAAGGATTGCTTCTCTCTAAATTGATCTAAGGTAGATTAGAGATTTTTCGGTCAATTTTAAACCAACAATAAGTTTGTCACTACAGTGCCTAGCCGTATATTGGTCTGACTAGGCATCCGTGTTGCAGGTTTAGCAGTCTGATTAGCTGGTAAACTGGGCTGGTGGGGCTATAAATCACAGCTTCGCAGTCTGGTTCAGTAAAATGCCCAGAATTTTGTTCTCCTAATGCTTGTTTTAGCCCAAACCCAGATTTCAATACCTGAATGAAATTTAAAAAACAACCTCGGGCCCCGCGAGGCGGAAGGCCCAAACACCTTTAAGTTATGGTGTATATCTATGGATCAGTTTGGCAACCAATTATAATTGATTTCATTATAACTGATTCATGTAGCACACTTACAATTTGACACCTGTTACCGATATGATGCGCCATATCACATCAATAAGGGGGGCACATCATATCAGTAAGAAGTGTCAAACTGCCAGTATGCCGCGTTCAGTTACAACCGAATTATAATTAGTGGCCAAACAGACCCATATATAAGTTGTGGGAAGCTAAGTGGATTGACACAAAAAGTGAACTAAAAGATCGGCAATCTAGAGTTCTGCAAGTCATTTGTTAATTTGGCCATGAATTTAATCTTTCTTAATCTAGAGACAGAGTCACGCAAGTTCTTAATTTTGAGATGAAACCTTTTCCATCAGTAGCCCCTTAATGTTCAATGCAACACCACCTTTACTGGCAAAAGAAACTAATGAAAATATGAACCTACTGCAGAACAGCAAATGTATAAACCTGAATTTTTTCTCTTTAGTTGAATGTCCTAGTAAATTGTTTAAATCAACATAGAGCAAGTTGCCAAAATCTAGTTCTAGTAAGAGATTTCTGGTCATCTGTTTGTATGTATATTGTTTCAAAATATATGGTTACTTTCTATCGTAGATGCAAAATCAAAATCAAGTAATATATGAAGAATCAACAGTTAAGAACAATTCCTCAAAAGACATTGATCAAAAGTGAGTAGAAGGAACGGAAAGATCACTATTAAAAAAATCAATTATATACCGCAATATCTAGCAATAAGTTGAATAAATTACTCATTAGATGATATAATCACAGCAATGGCCAGTAAGGAATCAATCGGACAGAATCCAGCAAGATAGAAACCCTGCAACCGAAAATTTTGGAAATACAGGTAGGTGGAATACAACCCAATTAGTATATTGCAAACTACCCAACATAATTACATCAGAAAAATTAACTTGTAAAGAAATATTACAGAAGAAACCTGACAAACAGAAAAGGTGCAGCGGCACGATAGAGAACCGAGAAGAAAAAAGAAACAACAAAAGATGGACAAATTGGCAAATCCAAACACTGCCAAGTGCAAAAATCCTGCTAATCCAAGTGAAAGAAGACACTTCTATGTGAATTTCGTGATCTCTATCCTCATTTTGCTGTGAAAAAGCTCATCAAAAATCAAAATAATAGATTTCGATATGGGTAAGTGCATATGGTCCCAATCTTTGGACATTAATGTGCAGTTGGTGCCCATCTTTATATTTTTGGCATTTACAATATTTTTTTTTTTTGGGACAAATTTCGTCCTAAAGATGTCCATTTATATTAAATTTCTACACTTTTTATAAGCGTAATTTTGTCCGTTCACAATATAAAATTTAAAAACACGTCTGAAGTGATTGAGTAACTATATTGTCACTACACAATTTAATTAGCACGCCATATTTTTTTCGTTTACTAAAATATCCTTAAATATTTTGATATGTATAACCTTCATTTGAATCTTATTAAATTATGCATTTGTTGTAAATTATTTAATTATATTATGAATGACTATTGTACCCCTAAAACCCTAGACTTGTACCTATAAATAGTGGTATTGGATTTCATAAGTAGACACATAGTTCTTGAGTTTTCTCTTTACTTTTTTGTCTTTTTTTCTATATTATTCCCTCTAATTCATAACATGTTATCAGCACGATCTGTTCTTTGATTATTTTGCATTACGTCTTTTACGATGAATCATCAATGAAATCATAATTAATATGATTTTCCTTCAAAAAAATCGTATGTCAAGGGACTGAATTCTCTTCTTGGCATATGAGATGATTTATTTATTTTTTATTTACATATCATCTTACTGGTATCTGGATCCAATTTAATGGTGATATTGATTCCAATTTGGTACATGAAATAATCTACCAATTTAATAGAGAGATATTTCTAAGATATTCACGAAACGGTCTGCCAATTTAATTGTAAGATTCTTTCTAAATTTTGTAATTATTAAAGATTTTACAAGAAAAATGTTAATTTATTGAGATAGCTAATGCTACACATGTTTGTCAAATTTTGATTAGAAAAGATTAATACAATTAGATCGCAATATTTATTTTATCATGGATTGCTAATATTCAATTTCAATGAATTTTTAGCATCCAATCATTTATGTCATAAATACTCTTTTGTTTCTCCATATGAAGGAGATCATGAATTATCTTTTAATTGATTCATTTCCTGAAATAATTGTTGTGATCTATTATAGATGAATGTAAATATGAAAGCCACTATTTACCCCACTCTTATCATTCCTTATTATATTCTAGTCATGATATGATAAACTCATATAGATCCATGCATAGTAATTGATACGTTTTTTATTGAATAAAATTTTGAATTTCACATTATTATTCTCATATGTTATAATTAATATATTGATATTTATGAGGATGTATCATTCTATTACATTAATAATCTTGAAGATTATTATATGTAATTTCTTGAAAAATTACAAATTTCTCTTGATATTAAATATTCTTGAAGAATATATGTATATGAATAACAATAATATTAAAGGAGACTTAAGATATGTAAACAATTATGATATGATAAAGAAAGATAATTTGTTTCCTTATGAATGGCTCTATAAAATATTCGATAAGATATTTGTTATGATTACTGAAAAGTTACAAATTTATCGCTTACTAAAATATTCTAGAAAAATTTAATTTGCTTCTGAAGAGCAATATATAATGAGATTTATCGTTGATTGGTGTTTCTTGAAGAAACAACCAATATTTAATATTCCACAAGAATATTGTAATTTCTTCTCTTGAAGAAGCACTGTTTTTATTTTTGTTTATTATTATTTTTGTGTTCTATTAAATACTCTTTTGTTCTCATTGTTGTTATATTAATCATTAATCATATAATTGTTTGTTTTATGTGTATATTACTTATTGTTAAATATATAATACTGTATTATATGTTGTTGCTCTTGAAGTAGCACAACCAATTATAATATTCCTGCAGAGTATTACTTGCTCCTTAAGAGTAATTCATACTATATATAATTATTAATTTACTTAGCTTTAGTATTTTAAACTATTACTAGTGAAGTAGTAATAGTCTAAATAAATTCCAAAAGGAGCAATATATTATGCTTTTGAAGGAACACAATTTATTGTTATCTTTCAGTTAAATATTACTTATTTTTGGAGAACAAAAATATAAAAGATCTAATACTAAATATTTCTGAAGAATATTTAGTTATTGTTCCTGACGTAACAATATTTTAAATCAATACAAATTAATAATGAAAAGTTGATGTTGCTTCTGAATAGCTCGTCGTTGTATGATGTAAATTTAGTGAATTAATTTATTGATTATTCTTGGCAATCACATTAGTACTAGTACTATTATTTGTTTCAGAAGAATAAATTGTTACAAATTTTAATATTCTAGAAGAATATTGAACTACTCGAACAAGCAGTAGCAATCTAAATGATTTGGTATAAAATGTATTGCTCAAGAAGAGCAAGTAGTAGCAATTGTTAAAATTCTTTGTTACTTGGGAAATAGTAACAATTTAGATTGAGTACTACTGAATATATATTACTCTTGGATAGCAAACTTTGTATAAATTATATCTATTAAATATTATATTTAGTAAATCTTGGGAGTTACTCTTGAAGATCTTTTATAAAATTTAGAAGATTTTATTTAAATCTAAACTGCAGATAAATTTTATCTATATGAATTATGAACAAAATATGTTTTCATGGCTTTGAATTCTGTAAAAGTTTTATCTCATCAGTTTCCTTTTATTGTCACCTATCTCATACATTGATGAAGTAAATGAGTGAGCTTATTAAATGAAATCCATATACTTGGTGATTCTTATTTTGGATAATCAATTATTGGATTATCTAAATTATTATATTTTAATTTTAATTGATGTATAATATATAATGTTTAATTTATTGATAAATCATTAATTTATACTTGTTATAGTTTCCTGAAAAATTATAATTTTGTGAAATCTATCAATGATCTTGAAGATTATTATAGAAAATAAAATATTATTGATTGTATTTTCTTAAGAATTACTATATTTAGAATTCTAGTAATGATCTTGAGTATTATTGCTATTACATTGCATTTTGTTGTATATCTTGAATCAGTGTAATTTTGTTCCTATGATTAATTTCCTAAAGAAAGAAAAATATCTCACATTCATTAATAATCTAAAAGATTATTATGAGGTAAAATAGTATTTCTTTTATAGGAAGATCACAATTATATCTCATATTCTAGAAGAATATGGTAGGCTCTAGAAGAGTCATGGAACATATTATCTATTAGATTTCTTGAAGAAATACATAAATATAATATTCTGGTTGAATATGTTGTGCCTTCAAAGAGCAAAATATGTGAGATTTATTATTGTGTTTTCATGAACAAATGTACAATACATTGATATTTCAGTTGAATATTACAAAGTGAAAAAATATATTACGTTTAATATTTCAATGATTCATTTTATTAAAATTTAAATGATTTTAAAGAATGTTAGACTATTGCTCTTGAAGAAGTAATAGTTTAACTAGATTGATATTAGTCCAAAAAAGCATATTTATATAAATCTAGATTGAAATAGTAATATATTACTCTTGAAAAATGACATTGCCATGAGTATTCTGTATAAATATAGAATCTTAATGATTCTATAATTTCAATTGATTTGATATTCATAAATTAGGTGTTCGAAATCTTAGAGATTTCATAAATATATCTTTTAAAAGAATATTTTATTGTACTCATAAAGTAGTACAAATCTCGACAAATATCACAAGTAATCTTATATCATAAATATAGTAATATTTCTAAATTGATTTTGACAAAAATCCGGAAGATGTCATGTTAAAATTTATGAACAATCATATAAAATCTCATAAATTTTATTAAATATATTGAACCACAAGTTTAATTATTATTTGAAAATTCTTGTTAAGCCGGAAGTTTTTTATTTGGCATGACTGGTTCGACTATCCCGGTTTTTTATAATAAAAATATTGATAATCATTTGAAGAACTAGAAGTTCTTTAGATTCATGTATCATGTGTTCTCAAGGCAAATAGATTACAAACGTATCACTAGCTAAATTTGGAACTATGTTTTCAAATGTATTTAGAAAATATTTAGAGGTGAACCATGAGCCCCTTCACCCTCCTTATAGACCATCTAGATTTGGATCCAATAGAGGTTATATGTGCGATATAACTCATAACTTGCAGTTTGTGAGATTATTTGCTCAATTAACTAATTGTGAGCAAATTTTTAGATATAAAATAAAGATACGTTTGTCTTGCTAGTGAATCTTATATCCCAAGTAAGTTATATTCACGTTTGGTTGGGATAGTTTGTTGTCTATGGTTAGCAAAATAATTTTGTTAAATACCTTACGTCATTTGCTATACTATTTATTGAGATCAATATTAAGTGAAACCAATATTTCACTTGCAATGTTATTTTTTATATAATATGCCAAATAAAATTGATAATATGATATCTTCTTTATAGTGGGCTTACAGTCAAAAGCCTCAACTTACTAAAGGCTATAAATGGGATGTATGTATAATCACATTACCACATTGAGATGTGTATTTTTAAATATTGAGAATACATGTTCGGGTTTGAATCCTTTTTACATAGCATTTATTTTTTATTCCTGAAGGATGATATATTATGACATGATTTGTCGACTATTGTTTTATTTGCCAAGTCTTTTCAGCATTTGGGGGAGGAATTGATAGTTGGTAACAAATATATGAAACGCGTGTTTGTAATCCTCACATGGTATAATGCAAACATGAAATTTGTAAGATAGTTTGCATTTTAGATTACTGACTATATGATTACCAATAGTATATACAAAGTTAAAGACTCCAACTTAGATTGATAAAAAATCCTATAAGATGACTTGAGTATTAATGGCAATATGGTCAATTCCAAAATAAATATCTGAAAATAGAATATGGAGCAAATATTTTATATGATGGTCATATTGAAGCATAATACTATAGAAGAGTATATAGACATAACTAATCAGAAAACCCCTGAAGTGGTTCAGGTACCTGAAATTAGTAAAATAAAAAAGATCTTAAAGTGTTATGCCTACAATGAGAATCAAACGGAATCTATAAGAAATAGTTGTCGACGATAAGTAAATATTAATGAGCCCAATGATTGCGAGGATGGAGAATTAATTTTTCATCAAAAACTTTAATGATATAGAATATTGGCCAAAACAAAAAGGAGATCCATTAGATTGGTATATTTTAAGACCAGCAATTTAGTCATTTGAAAATATATATCATGTCAATAAAATATCAATAAGTACTTATGTAGAAGTATCATTAAATATGTGGTGGTACAATTGAAATATGATATTGT
>CAVNYN010214916.1:0-37610 GCA_963692815.1 Nyctanthes arbor-tristis | reverse complement strand
GTTCGACCTTGAATCGGGTCGAATCAAGGTCGAACCGGTTTTAATTGAAAACTTAAAAAATAAATACTAAAATTTATAAAATTGTTAAATAATTAGCAAAACTCCATAATAAAAGTGCAATTAAGCGACTTTTGGGGCGTTATAGTTAAATTCAGATTGAGGATGTATGTGTCACGCCCCAGCTATGAATGCTTTTTTATTAGCTAACATATTGTAAAGCAGAAGCTTTCATACAAATAGTAGAAATAAAACGTACAAAACGAATAAATTGTTCTTATCTTTATATTATTTAACATTTTAGAAGGCAAACTCATTCAAGTGATTTCTAAAAGTCTTAAGGAATTTTTCGATCATCGAGATCGGAAGAGCATAACTTCATAAACTCTTCTTTGAGTTAGGAAAGTCGAAACGACCTTACAACTAATTATTGAATTTCCCTTTTAATATGGAAATACTTATAAGCCTTTTTTATCATTACCAACATCAAGAAGAAAAACCAGTTTCTTATTTCTTCATGAGCTTTCCATGCACCATCGCTTTTGTATCATTACAACTAGGTTTTTAATGTAAACAACAAGCTTTGTTTCCTACTTCTTTGTTTGCTCCTCCTATCTCAAACACATTGTATAATTAAACCTAGCTTAACAATAAGACTCAAAGAATATCTCACGTTACTTTAATAGGTATATTTTACTAACTAGTTGAATCAAGTGATTGAAAAGCCTTTATATTGAAATCTCGACTTCCAAGCATTAAACATTCATCTCATCTTTCATATTATAAGCGATGGAGATATATATATATATATATATATATATATCATTTACACATGTGCTCACTTGTTTATACCTAATTATATGCATATCTAACGCATACAAAGGTAGACATACTTTACTTATTGGTATAAAAGATATTAAGCTCCAAAGTTTGGTTTCCACTACATGCTCAAACTCAAATATCATGCACTCAATCATCTACAAAATTATAGAAAAAAGAGTGAGTACAAAATATTTAGTGAGTAACAAAATCATTTGATTCACCTTTCACTTAAGAAATTCTTTTTAACCACAAATTCAAGAAAATCAAGGAATGCACAAAACTTTTGGATGCACAAGAGAGCCCTATTACTAGTTAAACTACTACCCATAGGGCGCATTCATATCATTTAATTTCAATTCAATCATGGCTATGTATATTCAAGTGGATACACATTCAAATCTCGGTTGACCCTTACCAGAATTTTAAACAAAGTACAATACTAATACAAAGCAGTACATCATACTAATCATCACTCATCTCAGTATCATTAGATGACTTTTAGTATAGAACAAAACAAATTAAAGCAAAGCAAAGACAAGACGAGTGGAACATTAACTAGTGATCCAAATGCAATAAATCAAATCTTTCTTTACATAATAACAGTGAATCAAAATCCATATTCATCTCATGGAAACCTCAATCAAAATTCATATTTATCTTATGAAAATTTCAATTAAAATCCATGTTCATCTTATGCAATCTTCAATCCAAAATCCATGTTTATTTTAATCAAAATCCATGTTTATTTCATGAAAATTTCATGCATATTAAAAGGGAATCAAAACATTAGTTACTCACCTCTTCATTTCCCAAATATTCCTTGAACAATTCTAAGTGGAAAAGTGCCTCTAAAATCTTGATATTCCTCAATCAAAATGCTCTTCCGATCTAGATTCTTTACATATATGTAGAGGGATCTTTTTGAAATGTAAGGGAGTGATTTTTGGAAGTTTTACTTGGTGTTTCATTGCCTCCTCAATTTATGGACGAATTTCCGTTATATTTTAAGTGAAAAGCAAGGCAATTTGACAAGTGTCTTTAGATAATTTGGAGAGTAGTCAATGGCAATGAGTACAATTGGAGGTTTAAGAGCTTTTTGTCAATAAAGCTCGTGACAAGTGTCCATTTTTATTTTCTCATGTGATGTTTTATTATTTTAACAAATGGCTTATTTAGGCTTATCTACTTATTGCTTGGGAAGTCCTATTACTTGATATGGTTTTACAATTAGGTTATTATACTTCCAATCATACCAATCAATAACCATACTCGAGTAACACTCTTTTAATCTTAGGACATAATTGATGCAACCAAAATGGCTATTCAATTATTGTCAAAATAATTATCATGTTGTCAATAACCACCTTCTAATTTTTGGCTTTCATTTGAGTAACAATCTTAGAACCTTACAAGTAATTTTCCCATTATTATCAAAATAACGACCACGTTGCTTAGTTTGTTTTTAAGATTTTGCTGGATGTTACAATATGCCTATATTAAGTTATCTAAAGAAGGGTATGCATAATAGAGCATCAGTTTATGAGCCTTGAGCTTTCAAAAAGTTTAACATTTTAATGGATCATAATTGGAAAAAAAAACCTTTATTATAAACCGATGAACCGTATCTGTATTTATCTCGCAATGTCGAATTGCTTTCCATATTGGTTCCAGCATTTGCCAATTCTAGATTTTTCTAATTGAATTGGTCACTACGGTTTAATTCTTTAAACACTGACTAAATTATGTTAACATATTAAAATATTTAGTTTGTAGAATGTGTATGTTAAGAAAAAATAGATATTATTAATACATATTAGAAAAGTTAAAAAAAAAAATCAAAAGGGACAATAGATTACACGCGCATTTTGTAGAAAAAGTTGGTGTTCAGTCATAGACAATTTTATATAGATATTTCAAGGGTTATAAATTGAAAATGTCTGAAAATTATGTTTTGTGTTAAAAATGGCCAAACAACAAATTCTACTATAAATGGTGTAATATATGTATTATCTTCCATCATTTATTCAAGCTATGTTTATCGGATATAACATATTTTCTCGTGCGTTATATACTGACAGCATAATACAAACTTCAGAAATTCACCCGTGTAGCCTAATACAAACTCTAAAAATTTTCTTTAATGTTTTTCTTAGTTTTTTTTAAGACAATTTTTCATCTTCATTAATGAAATATATTGTATTACGGGTAACATCTATATTGTTTTTACACACACATCAACGATCAAATATTATAACTTAAAATCTTTTTTATACTTAATCATGTTTAATCCTCTTGAATTGTTTATATTATCTGGTATTATCATCCTGCGCTAATTTTTGGTACGTTACGTCACATAAGTTATATAGCACATTGTATAAATGAGCATTAAGTAGACGGTATTATATAGGAAGGATTAAGGAGAAAATCTCTATTGATTTTTATAGTGACAAAATGTAGAGTTCTGCATGAAATTAGACAAAGCCAGACAAATATTGTAAGCGATGATGGTATTACTTCAAATCAAAGCTTAATGAAACTGTGTATATTCTATCATCCTTATGATTTTGTAAATATTTATCTGTTTTTTATCATGTCTATCAAACTTGTCCTAAAAGACATATACACTGCCTGATTTTACATTTTTTTTTGGGGTATAATTTTTGGTTTGAAGGCTTAAATATTTAGAAACTTCACTTGTAATAATTATATTTCACCAAGCTCTTTTTCCAATATATTTTCGTATTTAGCCTACAATATCATTTTTTTTCCATTTGAATTTATCTAGTAATAATATAGAGGTCTATATATCCAAGTCATAGAGTTAGACATCATTTCATTATTGCTTAAATTTAGATCTAATTATATTAGGTCGATATACTTTTATTTCTAGGAATCGATATATACTTTTGAAAAATCTATCTATCTATCTATCTATCTATCTATCTATCTATCTATTAAGTCAATTAAGTTGTTGGCTTTTTTCTGCCTAAATGCATTTGGTGAGCTTCATGGTAAAATTTTGAGGTAATTTCTTTTTGTGGTACCTTTAAATTTATTTACTGAATTTTGCATTATTTTTAGAAAATCTATCTATTATTTTGTAATTTCATCCCTTTATTTTCCCTTATCATCTCCCAAATTGTCAAGGGATAAATACCATATAAAACTATAAACAAAGTCTTAATATGGTATCAGAGGCCATTAAGCTCAAACGAGTAATTCAATCCGGTTACGACTCAAATGAGCACACAGATTTCAAGATTGATCCGCCCCAACGAGCCAGCCACCATCTTGCGGGGGTATATTAAGGGACAAATCCTACATCGATTAAATATAAAAATATAAATCAACATATAAAACACTTAGGCTACTCTTCTTAATAGGTTGACTCTTAAAATAGAACTCCAAATCTTAATATAAATGAATCTCATACTACAAATTTCCGTTTTAAAGTCCATATCTCTGCCTTAATTTTCGTCGATCCCTTGTTCTTTCTTGTGTAACAGGGATTCTTGGATATTAGGCTATCCCTAATTTGATTTCCTCTCTCCCTATTTTTCCCTAATTTGATATCCTCTCTTCCTTAATTTTTGGCATGGTAAATCATAATCATATGGCTTATATGTTTTAGCTAATTCTGATTTCTCTTATCTATCACCTTATCCCCGATTTGATATTACTAATCCCTAATTCGAAATGAATATTTGGTGGATTTGATTAAGTCCTTTAACTCCACTTCTACTTACATGGGCTGCATTACTTCATTCAGTTTTTCTGGGGTTATAGTCTGATTTCATCCCACTACTTTTGGGTTAAGCTCACCTCTGTTGCGCGGAAAATGCGAAAATAGCGCCGGAGGAAGAAATGAATCTAAAGAGAAAGAGGCGCGGCTGGGAGGCTTTGTTCTCAGTTATTTGCATGTCGTGTGCTCCTTGTGCCACATCAGTTGGTGCTTACTTTCTCGGTTATTTGTTTGTTTTTCAACTGATTTTTTTTAGCACTTTCCTAAACAGTTAGACATTAGTGTTGTGTAAAATAAGAGCATGCCCTATATTTTTATTTTTTTAAAAAAAAATTGAGCTTTTCCGATATGTGAAAATGCATGACATATAATCTTTATTCATGTTTTTGGGTAAAATAAAATGTAGTTAGTAGTTCTTCAATCTGTCATTTTACTATTTCTTGATTTTGAATGTATTAACTACTTCTATGAAACTATTACATCAATTTTAGTCACACTGTAAAGTTTCTAACAGCATATATATATATATATATAAACATAAGTTGAGAAATGAGAACCTATTGCAATTAACTCCATATTTGTGGGACCTCGGCTGCATTTCTACATTGCGGTTGGTGTCGGGTTTTCACTCGGAGTTTCAATTTTGTTCAAATACTTGAGACCTTTTCATTTGAATGCTTGAGTGTGCACTTAATTTTTTCTATTAGAAAGAGGGCAAAAATATTGCCGTTGCCAAAGTCAGATCACCCATTAAGCATTGCATTTATTTTTTAAAATTATATTGAGGATATTAGCTGTATCATAATAAAAAGTTTTATTCACTCAAGCACTTAATCAAGGTAATTAGATAACAAATGATAAAGAGATAACATGAGCTTATGTATTGAACAATATAGGAAAATCACACTATCTTAATTTTTTTTGACAACTTTATTGTGCATACCGGAATCAAGATCTCTGGCTCCACCACATGTGTCAACCAAAATAACGCGTCTCACTTCAAAAAAATTTTAATTGAGATTTTATTTATTTATATTTATTTATTTATTTTTGGCCCACTTACATTGCTTTATTGAGTGTGCATTCCTTTTCCAATTTACCCAGACTTGTACATTCGTTTTCTGATGTTTTTGTATATGTGACCTGTGAAATCATATGTTTTGTTGCATGTAAAGAATGAGGGAACATGTCAAAGCATGAGCAATAGATGACTAGACTAGAAGCAAGGGCTGGAATTATCTTTTTGTTGCTTCGATTTGTTCTTCTTTTAAATGGCGTGAAAGGAGTAAAGTAAAAAATAGATGATATGATTTTATAGACATTGGATGTAGGATGGTCACTATTTTTAAGATTTTTCACAATGTAAAGTCCTTGAATGCATTATATTTGCCTTTGGATTTCCTCTATAACTCGATTTTATTGGACTCATTTGAATTTGTAAAGTACTATTATTATAAATAAATTCTAAACAAGTAAGGGTCTTACCTTGCATTCAACTAAACATCCACCTAATTTGGCAAACTTCTGTTATGAATTGACCATTAATCCTTCCAACTTTCCAAGAAAGGGGATTAGGTATTCAATAATTTTAACTTTTAAAGGATCTTTCCCCCTTCTTTTAAAGCCAAGATTTTCATTGCTAAAGTTACTTTCCTACGTTATAAAATTGATTGAAGTTCTTGGAAAAAGTTTTGTATAACAAATTCACACTAAAGTCAACGCAGCACATACATGCTTATACATTTTTAAGTGAAGGACTTATTCAACTTGTGTGGTTCGAATTATGTCATAATGGCTAGATACTCATGTTTTGGGCGGGAGGTCATTAGTTCGAACCACACTTACCCCGAGGAATGTTCACCCGCGAGACATCACGCGGGTTAACATTTTGGCACTTACCCCTCTCTTAATTTCCCTCTCCTCATTTATATCCGCTTGTATTAAAAAAAAAATTCAAAATTTGACAATTACTTTATAGTTGAACAAACTTCTCAACTTGGACTATGGTTGCCCTATGCAAATTGGGCAAACATTTCTAACATTTGAGGGCCTTTACGTAAAACTGATGTCGTTTTTGGCACGAAAGTCATCCTCGGATGGTCGCCTGACCAATATCTCATGTACAAGAATAAGATGAAAGGTTGCAAATTTAAGCACATGTATGCTAAAGTTGCGTGGAAGGGCGTGTTTGGAGACAAAATGACCGATCTACTATATTACAACCCATGTAAAAAGAAGATATGAACCCATTAACTAAAATTAATAATTTATGAATTTAATTCGAATTTGAACTTAAATTTGTGTTTAGACTTCCAAAATTTTGCAAAACCCGAATCCAAAAAGTTATCCCGCCATAAGTTCTACTTGCTTTTACAAGAGTTTGTCTTAACTCTAACTTAAACGAGCATGCTTCCCTTAGAAAGAGGGCACTAGAAATGTGATTTTTTTGTGTAAGGTTGTCTTTATCATACACATATTATTTCAATTACATCGTACAAATTCCAATGACAAAAGGTTAGGTATAGGCCAATAATTTTAACCTTCAAGAATCTTTCCCCACTTTTTTAAGCTTTTAAGAATGTTTCCCTACTTTTTAAAAGCGAATACGTTAAAGTTACTCTTCCATATGATTAAACACGATAAGCAATTTGAGTAGCACAAAAAATTTGAACAACAAATTCATACTAAACTCGAGTGAGCACTCGATAAGAAATCCCTTTCATATTCGAGAATGTAAATGAGAATCTTTTAATTCTATCTTATCACGAGGATCTTTATTTTCTACAAAAACAAAAAAATAAGGAAGAAAGGAAGAAAAATCGTATATACCATTACTTAGATCATTACTCATATATCTAAATAAGTTGCTCGTTTGAGTTCCCTTCTGTTTTTGCTTTTTAGAAAGTATTTTATAAAGAAACTAAAATGAACTAGTTTTCTTCAACGAAACATTTAATTCATGGAAAAAATTTATTCTAGCAACATCAAATAGTTCACGCGTTACAAAACCTATTAAGTCAATAAAAATGAGTTCTTTAGTAATATCAAAAGACGTGTAACAAGAGGAATTCTATTAGTAGGTTTCTAATGGAAAAAATTCAGATACTCTGGAGTACGTTAAATATAGTACTCAAGACCAATAAACAACTCACATGTAGAATTTGAGGCTCTATTTTAACAATAAATTAGGGCCCTTAAATCCATATGTGAGTTGTTGATTGATACATGATGTTGGATTATGATACTCTGAAAGCACTAGAAGTTTGTTTGTTTCCGACACCAATATACCATGGTTGACGTGAGCATATCATTACCACCATAAATGATAAATCCCATCAATTTTTGATCGTATAGGTTACCATCTAGGGATGACAATGTGGCGGGTTTGCCATCTCGAGACCCGCCTCATGAGTCTTGAAATCGCTCCAAACCAATGAATTCATGAGGCGGGTCAAGACGGGTCGGGTCATTGGGGTGGGGCGCCACCATGACCACCGAAAGAACCCATGAAGTTTTTCCCATTTCAATTATTATTATGTGCAATGCATTATTAATTAATAAGCGTAAAATTAAACAAAACCTTTATTAAGAATTTTAAAGTTTCCAATATGAACTAATATAATAATATGATTCTTTCAATTTGATAGAAAAATCTTTTCAAAAAATTAAAAAAAAAAAGAAAAATTCTTAGTGGGTCACGGCTCTCTGGGACGGGTGCAACCTGACCCGGACCCATCTTGAACCCACAGTGGAGCAGAAAATGTTACCCCATACCCGTCCCTTTGCTGCAATTAGACGTGGCGGATCAATCATATTAAGACGAGTCCCCATTAATTTATGGATCGATTGGTCAAATTATTATTTCTAACACCATCTATGTGATGCCATAATTACACTAAATGACCAGATGACACCCGACGTATCGTACATGATCAAATTCAGGACTTCTATGGTAAGCAAAATTTTGGTTACACGCCACGTCGATTTCGTTGACGTTTGATTTGAATAAAAAATTAGAAAAAATTATGACGGGCAACGTGTAAAAGTTATAAAAGTGGAAAGGAGGCCAATAACCAAACTTCAAAGTTGAAGTGGGCCACATCTCTTTTCCTCCCTTCCTAGTTCTTGTAGGCCCAGTTTTAATAAGATTAGTTTCCAAAAGGTGACAAACAATAATTAAACAATCTTTTTATTGTTTAGTAATTCTTGGACATTAAAAGCGAACATTATTAAGTGATATTTTTATATGATAAATATTTATTGAGTGATGATTATATAATTATTTTTTTATTATTTAATACAACATGTCACATAAAAATGTCACTTAAAAATATCTCCTTTTTATGTGTCCCTAGAATTTCTCTTTATTTTTTACTTTTTATGAAATGGAATTAAACAATTTTTTAAACATCTGAAACAACTTTAATTTTAGTAAATTATATTTGTGAACATTATTATGTTCTTATTATTGAGATAATGAAATAAATAATAAATGTAATAAAATCATTTGTTCGATGAAGTGCAAATATATTATTATAAAAAACATTTTAAAATCCTATGCATGAATGATTAATCTTATGTTATTCCTCATACCTACTACACTGTGTCTTCTTAACAAGTCTAATACCAATATATATATATATATATTATAGTAAAGTAAAAGAAAATATTATGAAGATTATATAATTATTAAATGGGTTAATTTCACAAATCGTCCCTAACCTTTGAGTTAAGTCTCGATTTCGTCTCTAACCTTTATTAAGACACATTACAGCCCTTAACCTTTGAAAAATACACAGAAATCGTCCTTTTTTACATTATTCCACAAAATTTTTAACAAAAAGACGATTACACCCCTAAACTTTTTAAATTTCTTAAAAAAAGGTTTAAAAATAATAAAAAAATTAAAAAAAGGAAAACACCACCCACAACCAACAGCAGCAATGGGGAGAAGACTCCCCCCATTTGGTCGCTGAAAACGGCAGCCAAAGTGCTGCCAGAAATGGCAGCACAAATGAGGAGAGTCTCCTTCCCATTTCGTGTGAAATAGGGGGGAGGCTCTCCCATTTGGCTGTTGGAAACGGCAACTTTGGCTGCCGAAAGTGCAGCTGCCATTTCTGACAGCACAAATGGAGGGAGGTCCCCCATTTGGCCATCGGAAACTGCAACAACAGCAACCAAACATGAAATGGGAGAGCCTCACCCCATTTGTGCTGTCAGAAATGGCAGTACTTTGGCTGCTGTTTCCAGCGACCAATTTGGGGGGGGAGAGTCTTTCCCCCCATTGCTGCTGTTGGTTGTGGGGTGGGGTGGGGTGGTGTTTTCTTTTTTATTTTTTTATTATTTTTAAACATTTTTTTAAAAAAATTTAAAAAGTTTAAGAGGTATAATCGTCCTTTTATTAAAAATTTTGTGAAATAGTGTAAAAATGGACGATTTCTGTGTATTTTTCAAAATTTGGGGCTGTGGTGTGTCTCAACAAAGGTTGGAGATGATTTGTGAAATTAACCCTTATTAAATCACAGGTGTGATACGATAGAAGAACGAATAGAAGTACCTTTTAATTAATTTAAGTCGATGGTGTTGAATTGTTTCTCTATCTCTACTTGACATTTAGATAAGTTCTTTTCTGCATGATGACTAAAAAGCCTTTTTAAGTGGACAGTCTCTAATGAAATTTTTGCAAGATTCATGAAAATTAACCTTCTTTTTCATCTATTACAACTAAGTTCAACTTCTTCCTCCCCCAAATCAATGAACAAGTGATTTTTATAATAATAAATAAATAGTTAGAGAAGCAAACCCTATGAATTGATTGTCTAATAATACTGTAAACAAGTCAAACTTGACAACTTTTAAACTAGTTGAATGAGTTGGGTGATATTTATACACTATGCTCTTTTCGCTGTCAAATACATATAAAATATATTATAGAAATTTTAATAATTTTGTTTTCCAAATTAACTTACTTCCTAATTATTAATATATAAAAGTGGAAATGTGTGTAAAATATTCACTTTCCTACTTTGTCCCTAATATTTTCTTTTAATACCAACACTATCTTATCATAATTGTGTAATTATTTAATATTTAAAAATTTAGTAAATTACGTCTTAATTATGCTTGAAAAGTTCTATCGAAGATAGGTTATAGAATGTAATTAATAACCATTTTATTGTGCCATTATCACAACAACTTTTTTTTTTTACTTTAGTACTGTGTGTGTAAGATACGTGTAGTACGTATGATTGTCGATCATTATTTAGTAAGAATATGTTTGGAAATGAAACATTATCTGAGAAATTTAGTTTTTAAAGTGATTTATTTGTTTATATTTAAACAACATATACTTTGTATGAAATCATTCATTAATGATTATAAATTTACAGTTTTATAGTGTATAATAATGATATCATAAGTTTTTTTTGACAACAATGATATCATAAGTTAAAATACAATTAAATACAACATCATTAGTGCCTAATAATCCAAAATCAGTTATTCTTTTGTGTTATATTCTTTTTTTTCTTTTGCATTGCATATTAACATTTGATCAGTAATTTAAAATTTTTTTTACTATATCTGCATAATTTTTTAATGAAAATTATATCTATACAATTTTGTTTTATCATAAAACGTGCAACGTACGTTTAAACTACTCGTTATATCACATGTATATATTGAACCAACCGGAATAGTTGAAAAATAATGCTATTAATATCAATACTAATCATATATAAAGAAACCAACCAAGCTAAATTATATAACAATACTCTTGTCATATAACAATACTCTATGTCCTTTGGATTGAGGTGAAAATTTTCTGATACCCTCCCGCATAGGTGAGTGCATGCACGTCAAGTGAAATGAATTGAAATTTTGGGGAATTTTTTATTTTTTATTTTTTCTGTGATTGGGTAATTAATTAAGAGGTAATAAATAGTTAAAGACAATAAAAAAAGAAAGAAAGAAAAAAGGTGAAAATCCAAAATGAAACTTTAAAAATGACAGAAATTCCAGTCTTTTGGTCCGCTGCTCCTTCTCTTTCTGCTCCGACCATCCCATCCGCCCCTACCCACCACTCACCAACCACCGATCTCCGCCGCTGTGGGTCGCCGGTTGCGTGACTACTTCATCCAATTCCACCTCCGTTGACTCTCTTTCTTTTCTCTTTCTCAAGACTGAGGGAAAGTTCCGTCAACAGTACAGACGCATAGAGGTATGCATCTGTGAGCTCTCACATATGCCTTCCCGCAGTTATATTTGATTATGGCTCTTATTTTCTAGGATTTTGTACGTTTTCAATTGGGGGTCTTAGATAATAGGGTGATCGGTTGATACAGAAGTACAGTCTTCCCAAATTTGAGATTTGCGGATTTTCCGTACTGTTGATATTCATTTTCTCTTTACCGAGTATTTGGTGGGTTTACAGGCTTAATTAGCCAGTGCTTTTATGTATTAGGTTGATATGTTATTAATTGGTAACTAAAATTACGTGCCCGGTGATATTATTTGCTAAATTATCCGGAAATGATCAGAGCCAAATCAGCCTTGTCGCACAGTGTGTTAACTCCATCTCAATGGAAATCATCAGCTCTGGCATGGAATGTATCTGTCATCTTTAGGTTCATGTTTTAAAATTGTAGAAATGCAGGGTTAAACTATTTTCCTTTTGTATGCAGTTGGTGGCACTTTTTGATTCTTCACTTTTACTTGTGGCGGTAATAGCGTATGGAATGGGGGTTGCTTGTAGACTGCAAACATTGAACTAAAAATGAAAACTTAAAATGAATGGATGGTTACTGCCTGAGCATCGATTTCAAGCGAGAATTCAAATAAATACAATTAATGTGGCCTTTTTTCCCCCTCCAAATCTGTCAGTTTTTGACTGATTGATTAAGTAATTTTCTGTATTTCGCCCAAGATTGTGAAAATTTTTAATAAAGTTGCTGAGTTGCCAATCTGGATTTTTCTTTCTATGGATCTGATGAATTTTCTTTCTTTCACTTTTTTTTTCCTCCTTGAGATGCTTTATTCTTTGGCTGTGTTTTCTGGGTCGATCAGCTGAATTTAGTTCGATGAAAAACTAATTAATGCTCTCTGTATTTTGGTGTAAATGGTGGGTATCTGCAACTATGTGCATTATAATTCTGATACCCGGCAGAACACGTGGAGCTAAAATTATCAGCAAGAATCTCAATGGGTGCACTAACTTCTCTAAACAAGAAACATTTGATTCCACCTTTCACTATGTATCTAACTCATTATTTCTGACCCATAAAAGTTTTGGTACTTCTGTAAAAGAATTGCAGTTCCATTCCAAAATATTAACCAATTGAGTGGAGTAGTTCATTCCTTATCATCCATCATTCAACCCCCGTGTTCATTTGGGAGTCATTTGCACATTTTTTGAACAACCCCCCCTTAAACAATTACCACCACATCTACTTGGCTACCAATCCATCTCATGTCCTCAAACCAAGAAGTAATACTTGCTCCGCCAAGACATAACTCTTTTACTGTTTCTTAAACTGACATTCTATCCATCTTTATTCTTCAAATCATAAAAGAATATGTGATGCATCAAGGCTTACTCTTTCACTTTGTCATTGTCACTTACATGGTCACAACAGGGATTTTCTCAACCATCATGTTCTAACTTTGGGACTCACCACCTTAGTTTTGGTTGTGAGCAGGACCTTTATTATACTAAACCCTTCATTTGCCCCATATCTAGTTGATGTGGAATTTGTTTGCACTTCCCTGGAGCAACCTCTTTTTATTCTTCCCCTTGTACTCTTCAAGTGCAGATACAAGATATTCTTTAAAGTTTATAGGATTGGTATCTTTTCTCATAGGCTCGTAAATTTAATGGGACCGTCATCTAAATTGAGCATTAAAGAAACTAGTTTATCGTCTTATCCTGGAATGTTTGGAAGCGCACACAGAAACACTCATATGTTCCAATTGGATTGTTGCACCTTTTTAGCTAACAACAGTTCTTTTTTTCTTGATGATTGCGAACAATGAATTATCAATTTGTTTTGCAGGCTACTTATTATGGTATATTTTCATCTGGATCCTGGATTATTTTCTCCTAAGCTCCCTGGAAATCTGTAGTGTTAGATATTTCTGTGCTGTCCTCCAAGGACTTTTCTCATGAACAATATGCAAAAAAGTGGGAGTCCATCCAAGAATAGCG
The DNA here is from genome assembly GCA_963692815.1 of Nyctanthes arbor-tristis. NCBI lineage: Eukaryota > Viridiplantae > Streptophyta > Magnoliopsida > Lamiales > Oleaceae > Nyctanthes > Nyctanthes arbor-tristis. The sequence goes on along the minus strand of CAVNYN010214916.1, from coordinate 23,847 downwards.
CTTGGAGACTGACCTCTCAGCAATCTCTTCGTCGTCTGGGAATTTGTTCTCAAATAGCAAACAGACAGCAAACGTCACCAGTTGTATTTCCAGAAAAACGCAGTAGAGGAAGGGCTGTTAAAGGAGGCAATGTTGGTAAAAAGAATGAGGATCCTAAGAATGCTAAGAGTGGGGAACACAGGATTGATATTGGAGACGAGCTGTCTGATTTACTAGGATATGAAGTATTTGCTGGAAAACTAGCGTTGGACAAAAAGAAATACAATAAGAATGCTGAGGCACACACATCGACAGAGACCACAAAACGGGATGCTGTTGATGCCAGACTTACAAGCAAGGCGATGGTCTGGGGTTCTGAGATCATCTCCCTGGAAGATGTGATTTCGGTAGATATTTTAATCTATTTATTCATTTTCTATTGGTATATGCTACTTCACTCCAATTTCGTCCAATATCCTATCTTTTTGGCAGTTATCACACTGTGTTGGACTGAGACATTTTACAGTGCATGCATATCCCTGTCAAAAAGGTTCATGTGGCCTTTTCACGAGACGTGGAAGAAGTAGGAAAGACTATCGCTTTGTAGCTGCTACAGCAGAAGATGCACTTATTTGGGTTAATGCATTTGCGGATCAGCAGTGTTATGTTAATTGCTTGCCTCATCCTATGGCTTCTAAGAAACAGGGTTCTGATTCCCTCTTCAATGAGTTTCCTCCTGAGTCTATGTAAGATGTAAAAGTCCACCAAAAATGCTTGTAATTTTAAATCCTCGTTCTGGATGTGGACGTTCCAGCAAAGTATTTCACGGCTTGGTTGAACCTATATTCAAAGTAAGTTTTTCTGGTCATTGTTTTTTGTGTCTTTCTGTGCATCTCTATTTAGAAGATTCTGTTGTGATGGTTTTTGATGTAGAAGGGACTATCTTAACCTAAACCTTGCAGTCATGAAGAGTCTTCAGGTTCTAGTCAGATCAGGGATTTCTAAATCAGTAGGACGCCCAACAGACTATATACATAGCTAGTTTCTTAGCCCTAGGCAACCAACTCCATGAAAATCTGGATTCATTTATTATATCATTACTGAGCACTTTCAATGAAAAATTATTATTATCATTATTAACGTTTTTGTTGTCGACGTCATCATTATTGTATAAAAACCACTTAATTGCATTTATATCTTCTCAATACACTTCTATTTAATGCTTCTAACATTATTGTGATAATCATTCATGCTAGTTAGTGCACTAAAAGTTATTAGCTTTTTATATAATATATAAAAAAAAAAAAAAGAAAAAAAAACTAGGAAAATTTTTCGGAGAATCAACTCCATCCTTTCGTTATATGAGTGATGGTGGAATGTGTCTGGGGCATCATACAGTAGTTGAGTCATTCAAAATTTTCTGGTCAGATATTTATTTTCATGAAGATGTGCAATCTGGTGGTGAATTATTGACATTGAGACCAAATGCCCTCTACGCCTGCCTCTCTTGCTTTTGTATTTAATCTCCTGCTTGACAGAGCTGATGGGAGCCAAAAATCGATTTTATAGGAGTGTGGTGGGCCACGTTTCCATTAAATGGACTACCATATTTGTCATATCTTTACAGCAAATTAATATATTGCCCCCCAAGTAATATGCTAACAATAATTAATTTATTTGTCTTTTCCAATTTAGAGGGTTGATTTGTAATTGCACAAAAAGCTCGGTCTTTAGTTTTTGGAAAGGGATCCACCATGTTTCCTAGAAAAGTAATTTTTGGGGCAAAATAGCAGCCCCGAGCAGGCTGTAAATGTTGACATCAGTTGTGGTGCTTCATGACACAAATTACACATCTGAAAAACACGACTTTTGGGGAAAGTAGCGTTTGAGATAACGAGGAGACGGTACTGATAGTGTTAAGGTTCCTTCTTGAATGTGGAAGCTTCTGATAATGGAAATTGATTGAACTTTGAAGCAATTTCTTCTTCTGCTTCTCCTCCTTCTCTTTCTTTTCCTTCTCCTTCTTCTTCTCCTCCTTCTTTACTTGTCTTCTGTCAACCTCATGGAGACGGAAATGAACTAGATTTTATTTGGTTAAGCCCTTCTAACGTATTCTGCATACAGAATTTTTTAACATGTGAATCTGAACAACAATGTTAAAACAAATTCTCTTCAAAGTCCATCAATATTTAATCCTCTTTCAGAATGATATCTTCTGGCTTCTGCTACAGGAGGAATTCCCAGTAGGAGTGAAATGAACTGGCGCAGTGCTGCCAGCCTCTTACAGCATGGTACCGCTAAAGTGGAACTTAAATTTACCGCTAAAGTGGAACTTATATTTAGCAACCATATTTGTGCTTGAGATTGAATCTGCTGTTAATATAAAAATATTTTGAGCTAATCAGCTAAGATAATGGGAGGCCAATCTCACTTTGCTCGATTCCACATAGAAGAGTACCTTAGATGGAAATCGGAGTAAGCCTGCATGACCTGGTACTTCAGTACATGCACTGTGCTGAAAATTTTGGTCACTCTTCTGCTGCCATCAATACTTCACTACATGCACTATGCTGAAAATTTTGGTTTCTCTTCTGCTCACATCAGTTAGGGGAAGTAATAAGAAAGAGATTGTTTCTTTGATTCCGCTCAGGAAAGATGAAAAAAAGTGAAAGAAAGATTACATATAGCAAAGAGATGAAGTCACTGTTTAGTTGGTTAAATTATTCTCTTAGGAGCTTGTAATTGGTCTATCATTCATACATGAAATCTAAAAATTATGGTCAGAAGTACACTGATTATTTTTGCTTTTGTGCATAATCAGTATGTTGAGCACAGTTTTTGGGAGATCACTTAATCATTATTTGATTATATGCTTTGCAGCTTGCTGGCTTTGAGTTAGAGGTGGTTAAAACAACATCTGCTGGTCATGCTAGGAAGCTTGCAGCTAGTGTTGACTTCAGTACATGTCCTGATGGTACTCGTTGTTTGTTGTTGAGCCCTTTCCTTTCCGCGCCCCCACTCTTCCCCTTTACCCATTTTGGAATCAATTTCTCAGATGTTCTTACTATCCTTTTCATGATCTTATGTTCTTCCAGGTATTATATGTGTTGGAGGTGACGGAATCGTGAATGAGGTTTGTAGAAGTCACACTTGACACTTCTATTTATTCTTATTCATTTATATTTCTACAAAAGAGTACTTTGTGCATATTTGATTATCTGGGGTGAGGGGTATCACACTCATGATAGTGGATGTGTTAAGAGTTAGTGAGTGACAAGTAGAGCGTGAATCTCTCCGTCCTTTTTCCATCAAACAGTTACAAGACTTTTATGGTTATGACGCAGGTCTCTCCCTTTTTCTTTTATTTATATATTTATTTATTTTTTTTTTTGGGTATACGCATGCTTCACCTGATGTCTCAGGTGAATTAATTGATCTATTTGTTTTTATTGATTCTGGACCCTTGAACTTATTCTCATCTACGTTTTGCTGAATCCTTCTTATTTGTGGAAACCTAATGCAGGTTTTGAATGGTTTACTTAGTAGAGACAACCAAAAGGAAGCAATTTCAATCCCAATTGGAATTATTCCTGCTGGTTCTGATAATTCTTTAGTTTGGTCTGTTCTTGGGGTTAGAGATCCAGTATCTGCAGCAATAGCCATAGTTAAGGTAGCTTGTTTTCATTGATCCTGTATCATTCATGACAACATTTTTGTAGTTTGATGAAGGTCTAGACACTTTTGATGCTAACGTTCTCAATTTTATGATTGCTTCAGCCCTAAATGCATCTTTAGTGAAGGTCATTGATAAATAGATGACGACTGTTCTGTTATGGTTTGATTGCCAAGATGGCATCTTATTGCTGGTTGTTCAAAAGAATTTTAAGTTTGTTTTATGTTCTAGACAACTTAACAAATGCAATAAGCTATGTTTGTTATATGTTCTAGACGACTTAACAAATGCAATAAGCATATCAAAAAGTGCAATAACTTTCTATTATATATTATTATTATGAGACCATAATGCCCCTCATGACGAGTATTATAGTTTGATTGTTAAGATGGCATCTTACTTCTTTTTCTATAGAGAATAGCCAATGCATTGATGAATATTTGCCTATTAACAGAAATGTGTTCTTAAATTTGTTCATAATGAGTTGCTTTTTCTTGTCTCAAGGGAGGCCTTACTGCTACTGATGTTTTTGCCGTGGAGTGGATCCACACTGGGGCCATTCACTTTGGGTCGACAGTTACATACTTCGGTTTTGTTAGTGATGGTAACTCCTTGTACTTTTTATTGATTTATGCTACTTTCATATTTTCATTCTGATGGTATAACACTGATTTGCACGACTGGCAATTCCAAAAATGATGTTTAACATTTGTTTATGATACTCTTGAATTATGTTAAGTACTTAATTCTAGTTTTCACTGAAGCCTACGCAAGTTTTGCTGTCCTTTCCTAGAAGGTGCAAGGACGTGCCGTTTGGAAAATCTGTTTGTTCGGCTGACAAAAGCTAGTCTTTTAGATGGAGACTGTGGCTTTGGCTTTCTTTTTATACTGGAAGGAAATCCAGATCTGTTGAAGAAAAATAACAAGTGCTCTGATAGCCAAGAGATATTCAATTATTTATTACAATTTTATGGTCCATTCATTAATACGATTTTATTGTCAATTCATTATTTCTTTTGTCTAACTTAATCAGCAAGGATTTAGTTTTAAATCATTGTTGGAAAACCAATATTTCTATGGCACGGGCTTTTTCTAATGGTTTTGGAACTAACTATTTGTCCAATGTGGTGGATTTGGAGGGAGAGAATTGTTACTGGTGTTGCCTTTTCTTTTGCACCATGAGTGTACTATGCTAACCTTTCAGGACTCGAGTTAATTTTGTTTCATAGTCAGTATAATGAACTTATCTTTTCTCTCTACCAATTGCAGTTCTGGAACTTTCTGAGAAATATCAGAAGCGATATGGGCCTTTGCGTTACTTTGTTGCCGGCTTCCTCAAATTCTTGTGCTTGCCAAAGTATAATTATGGAGTGGAATATATTCCAGCAGTGAAAGAAGCTGGTGAGGGAAAAGTTTCGTCTGAGCTCGAAGCTATTGACATGTCAGAGCTCTACACTGACATTATGAGAAGGTCAAGCAAGGAAGGCCTTCCCCGTGCCTCTAGCCTATCAAGTATTGATTCAATGATGACTCCAAGTCGGATGTCTGAATCAGGCTTGGAAACCACCTGTAGCAGCGCTGAACCATCTGAGTATGTGCGTGCCATAGATTCCAAGTCAAAACGCCTATCAGCAGGAAGAAGCAAATTAACTACCACCGACCCGGAAGTTATCCATCATCAGCTACCTCATGCTGTTACTCCCAGTGGAGCCAGGACCAGATCAAAATCAAGAGCTGATAAAAGACAGTCTGGATTGACTGTCACCGTTGATCCTTATAGGTCCTCTTGGGGAAACACAGACAAAGAGGATATTTCGTCCACAATGTCAGATCCTGGTCCAATTTGGGATGCTGAGCCCAGATGGGACACTGAGCCTAACTGGGATGTGGAAAATCCTATCGAATTGCCTGCGCAATCAGAAGACTCTGAAGCCCGCGAAAAAAAGGAAACGATAAAACAATCTGAAGAAAATTGGGTTGTCACAAAAGGAAAGCTTCTTGGTGTCTTGGTGTGCAATCACTCATGTAAAACTGTTCAAAGTTTGAGTTCTCAAGTGGTGGCCCCGAAAGCAGAACATGATGATAACACCTTGGACTTGTTGTTGGTTCGCGGAACTGGACGGCTGAGGCTGTTGAGGTTTTTCTTATGTCTGCAAATGGGTAGACACCTTTCTCTGCCTTATGTTGAATATGTAAAGGTAAGAATACTTGTCAGTTGTTCTAAATTTGGGTCTAAACAATGTCCATCCCCATTCCTTTTTCTCCTTGTCCCTGATAAGACTTTAAAAGGACATGCAAACACAAAAGTAGAAGGTGAAGGCGGAATAATTGTGTGCGCACACATTTTCATGGCTATTAAGGAATTTAAGGGTCATATTTTTTAGTCCTTGGTTGGGGGTGGTGCTGAAAAGATTTTGTTCGTATAATTGTTTGTGGTGGAATTGTTTTCTTAAATAAACCTACCTGCCTGACAACCGATCAATCTGATTTTAGTAGAATGCTGTAAGCTATAAGTCATAAATTTCACGCTGTCGGAAATTTTATACTTGATTTTTGCTTTACGGATGTGATATTGTTTTGCATTTATAATTTATCAAGTCTTACTCCTTCTTTGGAATCTTATGGAAATTTTGATGATTGATGAATTATGGATTTATCTGTTTAAACTCTAGACATTTGAACTGCTGCACATAATGTTCACTTAAAAAACTCAGAACTGTTGGGAGTTCTTGACTGTTGGATCTTTTATGCAATAATGAGCTGGTGATGCAGGTCAAGTCGGTGAAGGTTAAACCTGGAAAGCACACACAGAATGGCTGTGGTATTGACGGTGAACTTTTCCCGGTGAATGGGCAAGTGATGTGTTCATTACTTCCAGAACAGTGTAGGCTTATTGGTCGAGCGCCCAATTCTAACAAGTGACAGTTGCAGCGTTCCTTTCATCTCTGTTGACTGTTGCCCGGGGGGGGGGGGGGTATCTCTGCTTGGCTATTCTTTTGGACGCGCAAGATGAAAAGGCAATAGCGCATCTAGAGAATTTGTTCCTCACGTCCAGTAATCTCTCATGTGGCCTTTCCCTTTCCTTTCTTACTTGACGAACTACTAGCTTCTTGTAAATTTTGTCGATGCTCTCGTTACTTCATTCGTTTTAAATTATCGTTCCTTGTATTGTAGATCTTGTATCCTTGCCCCATGTCTACTGGTATTATTGTTCATGTTGTTTTTGTATGGTATGCAGTCTTGCAGTTCCTTCTTGTCTGACGAAGCTTGTATCATGTAGCAATTTGGTTTGAAATTCCTGCCTATATTTTCCCCGTTCGTTTGCAGATGTTTGCTTTTATGGTCAACTTACTGTTGTGCGGGATGGGTATAAAAAGTTGTGTTATATAGTTTCGGCCTTTTGTATCATATCATAATCTGTTTGGAACTGTGTGTGGAAACAAAGGTGTACAGATGCTTACAGTATGTCCCTTCTTTTTTTTAGAAAAATTTCACTAAATCCAGGAACCCGAAACCCTGAGCCTCTGGCTGTACCCGATGCATTGTCGAACAACCCAACAGTGGAGTGACAAAATTTTTGCTTCACTGCTGGTCGGGGTTGGAGTGGTGGCGGCCTGGCGGGTCAGAGTGGGGTAAAACGGCAGACCTCATAAATTTATTTGCAAAAGAGATAAATATGACATTTACTCTTCAAAATGAGTGTGTATAAAAATGATATAAAACTATATGTACGACACCATATGATACCATATGACTATGTGGCGTGTATCAATGTAGTCATATGGTTATGGTTTCTAATGTGGTGTGTCTTGACACGTGTCAATTGGTCATATGACATCATATAGTAGTAGATCAGTACTATATTTGTGTAAGCTTTACCAGAAGTTCATAAAAATATAATACATTTAATGCAATTTCTTCCAAACAACATACTTCAATAGGTTATTTAAACGCACAATGCTCACTAAAGTAGAGTCATATCAAAAAATAAAAAAAAAGTTGCTCCAATAGAAACTTCAAATTTCAATGTCTTTTGTGAGAGGATAAAGTGGTTGAAAATTTTAATGAAAGAAAAATAATTAAGACAGAGCATGTGAAAGCACAAAAAATTTGAAACCACAATAAATACCATTGGAAGGAGTGAACTACAATTGGTACTCTAGATATAAAGTACTTTTTGAATTTAAAGAGTTTATTAGAGATGTTCTAAGGGTGTTATATTTTGCCTAATTGTTAAAATTAAGAATTGACATGATATATTTTTTTTTATAAGAAATTTTCATGCCATAAAATTCAGGTAAAAACCTTCCTCCTTACCCAATTGGAGATAAAGAGGGGCATATGATCATTCCAAAAAGAATCACACAGTGAATTCGCCGCATAAGAAGCAAGTTCATGGGCTATTCCATTCCTAGTCCTAGGAATGTAACAGCACGACCCACACCCGCTTCCAACAAGTAAGCCTCAGACTTCTTCAAACAGTGGCGCTTCCGGTGCAAATGGTTCTTTCTTCTTCAGGCTTTGAACAACTCGTAACGCATTTGTCTCCACCCGTGCGATCTCCAGTTCACCATCACACACAAATATCAGTAGGGCTATGCAAATGGGTTTCGGTCTTGGATTTTTGAAGGACCAAGACCGGACCAAACATCTTCAGTTCGGTCCCCGTCTCGGTCCCAAAAATGGCAAGCCCAGAAGGTTTCGGTCCCGGTTCGGGCTCGGGTAATGAATTTGGTTTTTTCCGGTTTTTCCGGGCTTGTGAAAAAATTTTTCTATAGACTTAGAAACGTAAAAACACATATAAACAAAGTTTAAAACAAACAAATAGAAGGCTTTATGTGCAACAAAAGTATTAACATGTCTCCGTAAGGTAAAATCACTAGACTTACTTGTATTTCTCATTTTTTTTTTATTTTAACAAATCTAAAATTATTAAATATTTGAAATATATATCCTAAATTGGAAAATAAATGTAAAAATCATAAATATTATATCTACTTTATAATTTTAACAATTTTACGATATAATTTTAATATTTTCAAAAGGCAAAAGATAGATAATTCCTACTTTATTATACATTTATAGGGATTAAATATTACAAAAATGATATAATTATCAAAAATAAATAATACTTACTACTTAAAATAAAAGTAAGAAAACCAATTTCACATTTTTTACCAATAAGAAAACCACTTAAATAAATGAAAAGATGTATAAGCACAAATTCTCCATGTCTATATATAAATATATTTATATATATTATATAATAATTGCATATAACTTAAATAGAATCAATAAACATAGTCTAAATTCGAACAATTTTCTTTAACAAAATCCTTACAATGTTACAAATTCTAATAACATTATATATTAACACAATTATTCTTGACTATTGCTTAAAAAATAATATAATAATGATGATTTTTAAAAAAGTTTATTGGCAAAAAATTTTCAACTTGAAAAAGAAATTTAGTAGTATTGCTTTAACTTTTTAATTGTCCCACATTGATAGCTTTGTAAAAAAAGCAATATGATTGGAGCTTATAAATAAGGTGAGCCTTTGTGCAAGTGACTATGTAAAGGAAATTTTGTGGACTTTGAGGCAAATTAATAATTGTCTTTGTTCTTTATATTTAGTTTTAAATTTAAATGATTGTCTCACATTGAAAGTTTTGTAAAATGTCAAATAATTGGGACTTATAAATAAGATGAGCCTTTGTGCAAGTGACTATGTAAAGAAAATAATTTTGATTCTTGCCTTTTGAATATTATGAAAGTGAAAACTGAGTTTCAATTTATATATTAAAAAAAGAAAAAGAAAAAAGTGAACTGGTATTTGACCGGGTTTCCGGGTTTTCGAAAGAAAACCCAAGACCGGACCGGACCGGACCCGTCATTTTGGCGCAAAGCCCAGATTGGGACCGGCCTGTTTGGTCTGATTTCGGTTCGGTTCATCCGATTCTGATTTTTTTGCACACCTTTAAACATCAGTCCCCTCTTCATGGCGAAAGTTTCAGCCACAAAAAGATCCATGACACCCCGTCTTCTGCATGCAAACACTCCATGGTTGACTCCTTCCCTATCCCAGATAACTCCACTAAACCCTGTCCATCCCTCCACATTTCAGATGGCTGCATCTGTGGAGAGACAGCCCTTTGGATAATTGATATGAGAATTTATGAGGCTCAATTTATTGTTAAATTGAGGCCTTTGAATACCATTGTGCCCCGTTAGAATATAAGAAAATTTCCCCAATTTTAACCCCGCACGAAGTTTAAAACTCTACGCAAGAGCCTACTTGACAATGACCATACAATTGTAGTCTTACGTCACATTGTACAATTGCCTTGGTTGACTATTTTTTTAATTTCCAAGCGTTGAATGCTGAAAGCCTGAAAATATAGGACAAACATTAATTAGGAGGAAGATTACAACAAATTATCTTTAACTTACAATATTCAACCATAATAATAATACTTGTAAAATATGTTAAAAACGTTTGAAATTTGACACACAAATACCAAGTCGTCTCTAATTTAACGAAGAATGTTTCATTTATTGTTATTCATTTTTGAAAATCGTCAAGAGACTAGACTTGTCTAAAGTCGAACAATTTTTACATAATTGGAGCATGGTATTATTGACTTAATTTCAATTAAATACTAATAATAAATTGTATAGTCTCACTACTAATAAATACATTATATATAATTTTTAAATTACAATTACAATGTGAAGTAATGCAAATGCGTATATATATAAAATTACATATAAAATGAAGTCCAATGCAAATAAGCAAACCAACAATAATATTAGAAAAACTCACACAACTTGCGATTATTGGGAATTGAACATAAGAAATACAACGTAATTCTTTTTTTAAATTACCAAAGTTATCGTGCTGTGTCAACTTGCAAAATATTTTCCCATTGCATTCACTTTGAAATTTGTAATGCCAACACTTTTCTTCAAAACCTTACCATCAATCAGTTCATCACGAAAAATGTAGTACTCTAGTATTTACTTTTAAGATGAGGCTAATACGAATGTTGAATTATCAGTTACTAATAGATTTGACACTTTAGATTGGAGGTAAAAATAACTCGTGAAAAGATTGTTTCATTTGTTGCGTCAGACATGAGAATGCAGACGACTCTGTTAGAATCTTTAGATTTCATCCATTTTGCACAAAAGCGTTGTTTTGTTTCCATTATAATCTAGCTCGATTATATCCCTATAATTATAATAATAATAAAGAGAATTGATTTTTTTTGGATACGATGAGGATATATAGGGGAGGAAGGGATGGGAAAATAGGGATGGAAAATGTGTTACTCGAACCCCGAATCTCATATTTGGAAACGTGAGAAATTTAGTCGCCGTAACACTTTCTTTCAAAAATGCTTGTTGTACATACAAAGATTCTTTTGAAAATAAAAAAATGATGGGGAATTTTTTTTTACTGTTACTGACCGTAAATGAACTGAAAAAAAGTCAAAAACCTGCGGAAGAAAGGGGTCGTCAAGAGGCACCCCACCAACAAAAAGGAGGAAAAAAACACCACTCCCGGAAAAACAACAAAACCCCTTAATCAAGTTTTCACACTTTTCTCTCTCACAGTTCACCTTCTCCCACCCTCCCTTCCTCTCTCTCTCTAAAACCCACCTTCTAAATATTCACGGATCTACAATTCTTTCCCAGCCCAGTTTTCAGAAACTTGAATTCACTCCAATTCTATTGATGGTATACTGATCAACAAAGACGGGGTACGGTACAGGGAAGTAGGAATTGAAATGAGGGTGCCCAGTTGTTCCGTGTGTCAGAACAAGTACAACGAGGATGAGCGGTGCCCTCTTCTGCTCCAATGCGGTCATGGCTTCTGCCGGGATTGTTTGTCTAAAATGTTTTCTGCATCCACCGATTGTTCTCTTTCCTGCCCCCGCTGCCGCTTCGTCTCCGTCGTTGGCAATTCGGTTACTGCTTTGAAAAAGAATTACGCCATTTTGAACTTGATCCAGAGTTCCCTTTCCGCCGATGATGATGAGGATGACGAAGATGACGACGGTGGTGATGCAGATGGTTACGTAGGGAGGGATGAGAAGGCTTCTTTAACTACCACCAGTAATTGTTATCGGAGTAATGTTAATGGAAGTAGTGGTTGCTTGAGTGATGGGGCTAGACGAATGGAGGATGAGTTTAGGAGGAGGAGGGGACGTGGGGCTCAAACAGAGGCGGGTGGGGGGATAGATTTGGCGGTGCATAAAGAGGTGAATCTGGTGAAGAGGATTGGGGAGGGGAGTAGTTCCGAGGCAGGAGTGGAGATGTGGGCCGCGGTAGTATCGGGGAGGGGATGCAAGCACAAGTTGGCAGTGAAGAAGGTGCCAATCAGGGAGGAGACGGACGTGATGTGGCTGCAGGAGCAGCTGGAGGAGCTGAAGAGGAAATCCATGTGGTGCCGGAGTGTTTGTACTTTTCATGGAGCTATGAGGACCGGCAACAGCCTTTGCTTAGTGATGGATAGGTGTTATGGGTCTGTCCAGACTGCTATGAAGCAGAATGAAGGACGCCTTACTCTTGAACAGATCCTCAGGTTTTATGTCTTTCCTCGTACCTTTTTACTTTTATGTGCATTTTTTCTTCTGTTGGAGCAACACACATTTTGATTGGATTGGCTTGAACGCTTGCTTGATGTGCAGTTGCTAGATTAGCGATAGAATCAATGTTTTTAGTGGGGTTTGTCAATTTCGTAACTTGTGATAGATGCAGTTGTAACTTAAATGCATTGGGATTTAATGTTTATTTACTTGAAGGATGTACTTATCCTGAATTTAATTTTTGTTATTTGTTTGTGACGTAAACATAAATTTTTTGTTATGAAATGGAAGATAGGAGTTTTAAATCTTTGATGTTTCAGTTCTGGCGAAAAACAGCTGACAACTTTGTTTAGCATTTAGTAGAAAGAGTCAATCCCCACTCTAGATGGTAGACTTGAGAACTTTAGAAGAGAGTGCTGACAGATGTCATTCTGCTCTTGGGGTAGTTATTTGTTTGTGTTTCATGCAAGGGAACAATTTGCAAACAGCACATGTCATCAGGTGAATGGATAATTTTAAGTCTACATCTTTCTGCTAGGCGACATAACACATGAGATCCTGTAATAATTTTACATAGCATTCGTAAGAACATTCCGTACGTGTGACTACCTAATGGCGAAGAGAGAAGCAAAATTACTTGATTGAGTTTGCAACTTTTTCTGTAGAGAGGCTTCTCTCCAGATCTTAATAATCATGCTAAATTTAGTTTTATTTGTTTGTAGAAAATTCTTTTTTATTGAGGAAATCTTCAACAATGAGCAGAATATTAATGGTCTCCGTTCTTGGTTGGTCTATACGAACTTAAATGCATTCTTTATTATTTGCTGTCATAAATTTCGGGTAAAATATTATTTTCATCATTAAGGGAACATAAATTATATTAGAGAGATTATTTTATAGATAAATGAGTAATTAAGTAACTAATCGATGAATTATGTACTTATGTTTAATGGCTTGAAATGAACTCTTTATCAACTGTGCTTATCTCATACTCGCATCTTCTTACATGGCAAATCTTACACTGAGCGCTTGCTTTCATGGCACTTGGTTGTTGCTTATTAGTTCATTAATTATGTTGGGTTTTCTATTGTTTTACACACTTACTGCCACATCAATAGTTGCTTAATGTAAGATGAGCATTGTTGCTCATTAAGCGTGCGCACGCACACACACCCCAACCTGCCCCCCCCCCATTAATGCACAGGTCAACTATACTCTAAAACAAAGAAAATTTGTTCTGCTTTTAACTGTTCTTGCAGTGTATTGCAACCTATAATGGAAAAGAAGCATACTTGAAGGGCCATACCCATAGAGAATAGCCCTTGTGGGTACCATCTATTGAATTCTTTGTCCATGACAATTCTTGACTATAAAGGGCGGGTTGGAGCTTTCTATCAACAATAGGGGGAGTAGCTGTTCTCTTTTGTCATGTGTGGCAAAAAATAATCTGTACATAGTATTCTAAAAAATTATGCTATGTACGTAGAAGTTTAGTACTTAAGTACATATACATTAAAATTAATAAGTACACACTTAAAGCAGATGTAGCTTAAAAAGTTAATGCCTGGAAGACAATGTGTTTGAAGATGGTTCACGTGCATAAAAAATAATATGGACGGAAGATTAGCTGTTGTCTTTTCTTAACTATTTGTTCCTCAGGGTATTTCAAAGACTACTAACCTTAAAATAAATACTTGCTACAAAATTATGAAAAAAATACTTAATGTGTTGTGCGTGTCTTAAAAATTAACGTGGACGTGAATTTTAGATGCATAGTACATTTTTTTTTTATTCCTCTTCCACAATAGAAATTGGTTAAATTTATTTCTATCAACATATTTCGTGGGACCCACATTTTTGTAAAATTCTTCATGACTTATTTTCATTCGTTCTATTTCTATTTTGAAATAGAATAAAAGACGAATGATGGCATGTTCTAAGAAAAAACTGAATTTAGAAAGTGAAAGATGTTGATTCAAAGAGTTAATATGTATTTTTTTCCCTTTTTATGTATTAATCATTTATTAATTTAAAACATTTTGGTAAAGGATTTTAAAAATGTATTAAGCTATGCTTTGAGACTGCAAGATTTTACTATTAAGTGAGCTCATTATTTATATTGAAAATATATTTTATCAAATTTTACTCTCTTCCTTCACTTACCGCAAAACTTAATCTTTTTAAAATGGAGGTCAGGATACTGGACTGAGAAACGTATTATGCAGTAAATTAATCAGTGTTTTGTGCTTGGATATTTTGAGCCAAATACTGTGCCAAGGCATGACTTTTGAAATTATGATTGGTGCTCCATAGGATTTTTCAGCTTTGTAAATAGGATTATTCAGCTTTGTGAATATGCGTCACTCAGAATTATGTTCGCCTAACTTGTAATTCATGTATCAGTTGATGCCAGATATAAACTGTTAGACTCTTTCAATTGCTAGGAATTTCTTTGACATGCTCTAGCGAATGAGTACAAAAGAGGCAAGCGTTAGATTCTGTTCAATATATTAACCATAAATAGACTAAAATTTAGCGCTGTAATGTGCCAGCCTTCAAGTGTGATTAAACTCTGGCGATTGGCATCAACCAATCATGTTCTATACATAAAGCAATATCTGATACATAAACACTAATTAATGACTCAAAATTGCCCGACTTGGATCTTTTCAGTCTTGTTCTATTGATGAACAACATGGACAAGAATAATTACCAAGGAACATTGTATCTACAATGACTTGTCAGTTTTGACGTGAAACCAACTTTTGTAATCTCTTATCAGAAGCTAACTGATCTCAGCAGGAACTATTTTCTTCACCAAGCTACAACGACCACAATTTTACTAAACTGGCCTTTATAATTCAACCGTTCTTCTAAGTGCTGGTCCTTAATAGCTAATCATATTTCTAACTATTAAAAGTTTTGAAGTGCTTCCGCCGAGTTACTAAAGTCCCAACTTTTGGAGCTGAATTGTGTTTTTAAATATATGTACTGGATATTTCGGAATCTGTTTCTCTCTCTAGATTGTAGAAAAAGAAAATATTTTTTCCCTAGATAGAGAATAACATTTTAACTTTTTCCTGTCTTAATGTATCATCTGAAATTTTGAATGTAGATATGGAGCGGACATTGCCCGTGGTGTCGCCGAACTCCATGCTGCTGGTGTTGTTTGTATGAACATCAAACCTTCCAATCTTCTCTTGGATGCAAATGGTCATGCTATGGTTTCTGATTATGGGCTTCCAGCAATTCTAAAGAAGCTTGATTGTCGAAAAGCTCGTACAGAGTGTGAATCCTCCAAAATTCATTCCTGTATGGATTGCACAATGCTTAGTCCAAATTACACTGCCCCAGAGGCATGGGATCCAGTTAAAAAGTCTCTGAATCTTTTCTGGGATGATGCTATTGGCATATCTCAGGAGTCAGATGCCTGGAGCTTTGGTTGTACATTGGTAGAGATGTGCACCGGTTCTACCCCGTATGTGATTTTATTTTGTTAGTTGCCCCTGATAACTTTGTTGTTTTTGTGAGTAGCTTAATTCTAAAGAAGTTGTCTGTGTTCTCTTGTGCAGTTGGGCTGGTTCAGGTGCTGAAGAAATATATCGTTCTGTTGTCAAAGCTCGGCGACAACCTCCTCAATATGCAAGTGTAGTGGGTGTGGGAATACCAAGGGAACTATGGAAGATGATTGGTGACTGCCTCCAGTTCAGAGCATCCAAAAGGCCAACTTTTAATTCAATGTTGGCGGTATTCCTTCGCCACTTGCAAGAGATTCCTCGAAGCCCTCCTGCAAGCCCCGATAAGTAAGATGATAATTTATGTACTGTTAGTTTGTTCCCTTATGAGGTACTTCTAATTCACGCATTTGATACTTTATTGTTACTTGATTGATGACTTCACGACTCTCTATTTGCACTATTTAATAAGCAGCGATTTACCTACAAACACTGGAATAAATGGGGATGCTCTTTTCCCGTCAGCTGATTTAGAGGTTCCTCGAGCCAATCCCAATCTTTTACTCCGACTTATCTCTGAAGGCAGTCTGAAGGAAGTTCGGTTAGACCTCTTTAATGCAGACCTTTGTATATCTTCTGGACATGATTTCTTTGTCTTGAGATTTATTCTCCATTACCCCTGCTTTATGCAGAGAACTGCTTTCGAGGACTGCATCCGGTCACAACAGCAGTTTGCTGCATTCTCTTCTGGAAGCACAAAATGCAGAAGGTCAAACAGCTCTCCACCTAGCTTGTAGGCGGGGTAGCGTTGAACGTGTTGTAGCTATTTTGCAGTACAAAGAGGCCAATGTTGATGTACTTGACAAAGATGGTGATCCTCCCCTTGTTTTTGCTCTGGCTGCTGGATCACCTGAATGTGTTGGGGCTCTCATCAGTAGAGGTGCTAATGTTAGATCAAGGTTAAGGGAAGGCCTTGGTCCATCAGTTGCTCATGTCTGTGCCTACCATGGTCAACCTGATTGCATGCGGGTAGCTGTCTTGCACATCTCTAACTTTATATGATACTGCAAAATTCAGAAAATAAAAAAAATATAGAGCTGGATCCTAATTTAAGCATACAATCCTGTCGCCTGGGTCATGAAACTGTGTTACGTGATGAAGGCCTTACTTTTATTTCCTTACTTTTCATCTTTAACTTCTATGCTTTCGTTTTTAATGTCTAGACTCATGTTTTAATTTATTCATTTCTGAATGTAGGAATTATTGTTGGCTGGTGCTAATCCAAATGCTGTAGATGACGAAGGTGAATCTGTACTTCACAGAGCAATTTCCAAGAAATATACTGACTGTGCCATTGTCATATTGGAAAATGGAGGAAGTAGATCTATGGGAATCTTGAATTCCAAGAATTTGACGTAAGTGTAAATTGTCCTTTAGCTATTCACAGATATAATTTTCTGAACATACCAGATTGGGAAAAAGGAAATCAGTGTTGGCCTGTTGGAGGAGATCACAAAAGGAAAAGCAGAGAGATTGTTTGTCTGTTTCCTTTTCCCTACACTATGTGTCTGGATTACTGTGAAACTGAAGAAATGATGAATTTTCCTTTCTAATCTAGCCCATGTTAGCCTTTTATTTCTATTTCAAATAGCAATAGACTAAGTGTTGGGGAATTGTATAACACATGTAAATCCTCTAAAATATGTGGACAGATGTGGCTTGATCAAATCCTATGTTATAACAGAAATATAAGATCAACATGAGCCATAACACCCAAGTAATTTACCATAAATTGATAGCTTTTCCACTTATCTTAGGCTCTGAAAGGCTGGAGGAATGCTTAGATTACTGTGAAAGCCTGGAGGAATGCTTAGATTACTGTAAAAGCCTGGAGGAATGCTGAGATTAACTGCTCGCCAGAATGTCCCTTTTGACTTAAATGCATTGGTTTTCATTTATGATCAACTAGATTTCAAATAAAGAGGAGATTTTTGAGTACTTTAAGTTGCACAATGTTAAAAAGAGGAGAATTTTGAGTATTACCCATTGGATAACATGATATGTTTCTCAGTTAAAGCTAATTCAGGAAAGCCTCTTTTAATTGACAGGCCACTTCACTTGTGCGTTATGACATGGAATGTAGCTGTCGTGAAAAGATGGGTTGAACTTGCATCTGCCGAAGAAATTGCTAATGCTATAGATATACCAAGCCCTGTTGGGAGTGCATTATGCATGGCAGCTGCCTTGAAGAAAGATCATGAATCTGGTAGTCTTTGGCTTCTTTATTTACAGTCATGTTATACTAGTTGCCTGGTGTTAATTCTTTGAGCAGTGCTTAAGGTTTTCAAATGTTGAGTTCCATAATTGACCTTTCTGATGTTCTATTAAAACTAGAGGGCAGAGAACTTGTAAGGATTCTGCTGGCTGCTGGAGCAGACCCAACTGCTCAAGACATCCAGCATGCACAAACTGCTCTGCATACTGCTGCGATGGCCAACGATATTGAGTTAGTCAAGGTAGGCTGAATGATGCTACCTAAGGTGGAACTAGCACTCTGCCGCTGTTACCAGATGCATATGGGAAAGACTTGTAAATGTCAACTCAACCAGCATTATTAACTCTGATTGTCTAATGTGAATGTCTGGTTATTCATCTTCTCTGTAGATAATTTTGGAAGCTGGTGTCGATGTGAACATCAGGAACGTGCAGAACACCATACCTCTCCATGTGGCATTGGCCAGAGGTTCAAAATCCTGTGTTGGACTGCTTTTATCTGCTGGGGCAAATTGCAATTGGCAGGTATATTGTTAGACTAGATCTGGATTTGTCATGAAAATGTAGTCAGAGAAATTTATTTGGTCCTCTTTGCTTCAAATCTCTTTAGGAACAATGCTTTGTTCCACATTGTCTATTAGTGATTTTCTTCCTCAGAGCTTGAGCATGTTCTATGGTTTTTGGTTGTATGGGCTAAACTCAAGAGTCAACTGACATGGCTTTTAGTTAACATCAAAAACTAGTATTACTTGCGAAGGACAATTAGGTTGTATCTTTATTTAGGGTATCATTAATTTGACTTCCACTAATTGCCTTTGCCTTTTCTTGTTTCCTGTTGCTGTTTTGTAAAACTTGAAAACTGTAACTCATTTAAGAAAGTAGTATCCAATTTGAGAATAAGATATATATAGTTAAATTTCACGTGTAATTCAATCAAATTTAAACATTTTTAGCTTAAAGCATTAAATCAAGATATCTTGCCTTCTGGTGAAAATGGATACTTTTTTTTGGTTTTTTTGTTTTGGGGGTTGGGGGGGTGATTGAAGGTTAGATTTCATCTTTGTTTATTTAGGCACTGTTTCTCTTGAAAAAATGTTGGTCAACAAGTCAAAACATCAATATCGACCACGTATTCTTCATTGAAAAAAAATTATTTTTTATATTCCCTATAATCCATCTCTACTTCACCATTTCGATAACTGAATCCAAATATGCTTACCTGCTTCAATATATCTAATGCGATATCGGAATTCCAGCGTGGGCTAGTTTTAGCTGACCTTTTTGGCAGAAAATGATTTGTTCATGCAAGAGAAAGGAGTTAAAGGTAACTTGGTTATGCTAAAATTGAAAATATTGCTTATAGATTCGTGAATGCGGAACATGGTAGATATTCACCTAGAGATGAATGAGATATTCTTGGAGGACAACAAGGACTTTCTTTAACAGAAATAGTGTTGGGTGAAAGAAGTACTTCAAAATTGAACTCATAGGGATTTTGGGTCTGACGACATTTATATTGGTGTCTGGGAGTATCACAGGCTGGAATTTATTTTATTTTATTTTATTTTTATTTTTTTGGTGGGGGGAAGCTAAGCTTATGGAGTCTTGGATGGTCCAAAAGGTCTTTAAATATTCTTGTCAAGATGTACTGATTAAAATGAGTTGTGAACTCTAGATAATAACTTATGCGGCTTTTTGGCCTAATTGGTGCTTTTAGCGGTTTTGTATTATGCTCACAAAGCTCTAGATTTAATTTGCTGTTGCTGTAATTTGTGCCATGCTACATCTACTTCTGTAAGATGCTTTTGCATGCTTGAGATGAGCATATGAGAAATTGGTTGTGCAGATCTTTGCTCGTCTGGTTTAAAGTGATATTGGTTTTTACCCATTAGATATTGAAATTACCTTCCAGCATCTGTGGATCTCTGTATTGCCAAATACTGCTTGCTTCTGCATTGTGCTCATGCCATTTTCCTTGTTTGAACTTCAGGATGATGATGGTGACAATGCTTTCCATATATCAGCTGATACAGCAAAGATGATACGTGAAAATCTTGACTGGATCATTGTTATGCTTAAATATCCAAATGCTGCAGTTGATGTTAGAAATCACAGGCAAGTTTGGTTTATCCCTCATTATGTGTAATTGTGTGTGCGCCGGTTCTTTACATGCATGTTCCATAATTTGCAAATGCTAAATATAATTCTTTCTGGTAATGCATTATAGTGGGAAAACATTGCGAGACTTCTTGGAGGCTCTTCCGCGAGAATGGATTTCTGAAGACTTAATGGATGTACTCTTCCGATCTAGGGAGTCCATTTAACTCCTACTGTGTAAGTACAAATCAATACAATGCTTTGCTGTTTCTGTGACATTGTTGGTTATTGTATATTTAGTACATGTTCAATTTCATTGCCCTGGCTAAAGACATTTGTATGGTTAAATATTGTAGATACCAAATTGGAGACTGGGTGAAATATAGAAGAAGCATCACAACACCAACACTTGGGTGGCAAGGTGCAACACATAAAAGTGTTGGTTTTGTGCAAAGTGTCCCAGACAATGACAATCTCATTGTCTCTTTCTGCACTGGAGAAGCCAGGCTACTGGCAAATGAAGTCATAAAGGTGATTCCACTTGACAGAGGACAGCACGTGCAACTGAAACCAGATGTTAAAGAGCCAAAGTATGTGCCTTGTATCATCAAAACATTATCTTTAGGCATACTTGTTATTATTGTTATTATTTTTAAACTTTAATAACAGTTTCATGATATATTTTCTCATCTTCGTCATCACGCTATTGGTTTTTTGCAATTCCTCTGTCCTTGCACATCTCTTTCTGTCTTATAATTGCATCATGGTGCTGCTCTTACAAACATCATTTTTTTATAATTACCTTATTTTCATAAAGTCAGTTTTCTCATATGATAACCAGTGCAATTATTCAGGAGATTAACATGATACGAAATTGACACTTCAATCAAATCAAACTTATATTTTGCTTTAATAGACCATATTGGGCTTTGCATACCTAAACATAGAAATGCACTATAACAGCACCAAAAGGTCTGAGGATTCATAGTCTTGCATAGGGCATAATGAACTCCTTTAGATTTGTTTGTTAAATATGTATTCACCATTATAAACTTTTTATCTTGGAAAAATGGGATTTTTGGTAGAACAATGGAAAACCTGAACTCAAGATTTAGGTGGGTCTTCTGACTTATTTTCCTGAAATAAACATGGTAAAGTAGCTAGACAAGAATAAATATCTTAAGCAGATATTGGCAAGCCTGCTTGTATTGCAAAACCAGGATCATGTCTCGCATTATATGCAATTTTACTCGTAGATAGCAGGCAAATAGCGAATTTGTTTCATTATGTGCTTGGTTTGAAGCAGAATTTATTTATTATTTTTTCTAGGTGGGGGCATGGAGGTGGTTAAACTAGCATGGGCACTCTCTTATACTCTTTTGTGTAGATTGACAATTGATGCTTTGTCAAAATAAAAAATTAATTTAGGATCACTTTGATAAAAGTAAAAACCAATACAAACAGTAATACTCCTGCAGTGGACAATAGAACCATTTGCCACATAGAAATAAAATTTGAAAGGCTGACATCAGAGGTTCCAGCACCCAATTTGCTTGGCTTTAGGACAAATTTAGTGTAATAATCCTGTCCAAAAGCGAACTAGATGCAAAACTGAGCCACCAATATATTCCATCCCTGAAATGTTGTAATTTTCATTTGCTGACCCAAAAGATGCTTTCAGTTTGCCTTCACAACATCTAATCTTGTAAACTATCTAAAATAATTAAAAGAAAACATGAAACAAAAGGAGTTTTTGTCAAGGAAATTGATGCATCTGAAGTAGCACACGGTATGTCTTGCTTTTAATGATCGTTTTTGTCGTGCTGAAGCTTTTGGTGTAAACATTTAAGAAAACCCTAATGATTCCAAGTATCGTAAATGGTACAATAATTTGTTTTGTGTTTCTACAGATTTGGTTGGCGTGGTCAATCACGTGACAGCATTGGAACAGTTCTTTGTGTTGATGATGATGGCATTCTGCGCGTCGGATTTCCTGGAGCATCCAGAGGATGGAAAGCTGACCCTGCAGAAATGGAAAGAGTCGAAGAATTCAAGGTTGGAGACTGGGTTCGTATCCGGCCCACACTGACTACAGCTAAGCACGGACTGGGATCTGTAACACCAGGAAGCATTGGCGTGGTTTACTGTATTCGACCAGATAGTAGTCTATTGCTGGAACTAAGCTATCTTCCGGCTCCATGGCACTGTGAACCTGAGGAGGTTGAACATGCTGAGCCATTTAGGGTAAGGAACATTTACTCACCATGAAAGAAGCTGAATTTTTCAAAATCATGTACTATTTCATTTTTTTCTATTTTCCCCACTTTTTGGTCTTGCCAAATTTAAAACTCCATGGCTTTTACAGATTGGTGATTGTGTTTGTGTGAAGCGCTCTGTTGCTGAGCCAAGATATGCGTGGGGTGGTGAAACACATCATAGCATTGGAAGAATAAGTGAGATAGAGAATGATGGTCTGCTGATAATTGAAATTCCAAATCGACCTATTCCATGGCAAGCTGATCCTTCTGACATGGAAAAGGTTGAGGATTTCAAGGTATCATCTGCGTACTTTAGTTTCCATTTTTTGAGATGTGAATGTCAATGGGTGGTGTTATTCACTACATAGTTCAATACAACTTTGACAGGTTGGAGATTGGGTTAGAGTAAAAGCTTCTGTTTCCTCCCCGAAATATGGGTGGGAGGACATAACGAGGAACAGCATTGGTATAATTCACTGTCTGGAGGAGGATGGTGATATGGAAATTGCGTTTTGCTTTAGGAGCAAACTTTTCCGCTGTTCTGCGACAGATGTGGAGAAGGTTCCCCCTTTTGAAGTGGGAGAAGAGATTCATGTGATGCCTTCTGTTACCCAACCTCGGCTTGGATGGTCCAGTGAGACACCAGCTACTGTAGGAAAAATTGCGAGGATAGACATGGACAGTGCTTTAAATGTAAGATGGTTTTGTTCTTGGGTGCTTATCTAGCTTTAGGTAGATCGGACATCAATTATGATAATCAACCAGAATGTTTCTAACTCATTGTTCTCAAGTTTGATACGTAGTTACTGATAAAGAGTTGAGGAACATAATAAATGTTCCTGAATGGTGATATACTTCATGTAAGTAAATGTAAAAACTTATCTCCTGCTTGCACAACTGAAAAATGAGTAGCTTGTATAGTTCATGTGTTATTGATGGCAAGTAAGTGCCTTGTCTATGATAGAAAGCAGAAATTATACCTGAGAGGCAATGCGTATTTGCTCAATTAAACTTCTTTGATTTGGGAAATGATTATATTTGTACCTTTAAAATCAAAGATAATCAGATGTTCATTAACACACTATTCTGTTTTGCTAAGAAATATAGATGGATTTAATTTTATCATTAGTTTTGCTATATTTGATGATCGAAAGGAGTGAAAATAATTTCTTTTGTTGATTTTTTTTACTGGAAATAGAACTTTGTTTGTTTGTACTTCATTTAGCTCTATGATTCATCTGGAAGTTTTTTATTTCATTTTCCTGATGGAGGCTCTCTTTCAGGTAAAAGTTGCTGGAAGGCATAGTTTGTGGAAAGTTTCTCCTGGAGATGCAGAACGGCTTCCAGGATTTGAAGTGGGTGATTGGGTGCGCTCAAAACCAAGCCTGGGGACTAGGCCCAGTTATGATTGGAACAGTATCAGTAAAGAAGGTTTAGCTGTTGTGCATAGTGTACAGGACACTGGTTATCTAGAATTAGCTTGCTGTTTCCGCAAGGGAAGGTATACTACACATTAT
>CAVNYN010214915.1:0-20170 GCA_963692815.1 Nyctanthes arbor-tristis | reverse complement strand
ATTATGTGGTCGCTAGATATTTAATTTTCTGAAGCTCTATGAGGTTTAAGTGATATGATCACTGTTGTGCTGTTATCTAATTTTTATATTTACTAGTTTTTCCTTATTATATTCTGTTGAATTTTTTGTTAAATTAACCAATTGGAGTACACTCATTTCATGTATTTTCTGCTTCAGAATTATTAAGTTGTTTGTAGCTCGCATATTGCTTTGAAATAAACTAGCAAACATACTTTTAATGGGACTGTTTGGTCTTACTGGTATAATGCATTAATATATATATATTTTTTACTTGACACCGATATGCTTAGAGACATTTGTCTAGTTGCTTGGGTAAACGATCTCTTTATTTTAGCAATATGCCTTATATCATACTAGTTTAAAATACTTACCCGTTGTATACTGACGAACTCAATGTGTAACTTCCGTGAACATTCGATCTAAAAGTTGACATTTTTTTTTTCTTTTAAGTTGATGTTATTTTGCCTCAAGTGATTCAAATTCATATTTGAATCAAATAGATTTAAATGAAATCACCTAAAATCGCTTTAGGACTCACTTGAGAGGAAAATGAATGCCTCTGTGTTTTTTATGTGAGGTATAAAAGAATGAAAAGTTAGTTAAATTTTTTATTAGGGTGGGGTATTTATAGGAATAGGTTTCCATTGGCGCGTATAGCCTTTTAGTCCTTACCGCTGATTTATTATCCGCTTTAGTGATCATCTTGTTTGTCTATTGCCCGATATTACCTAAATGTAGCGATTAGTTATCGTTTTAGCGATTACTTATCATTCTCTTTATTCTATGATCATCAAGTTTTCAGGCCATGAACGGCAGAATTTGCATTTCAAGAATGGAATTTGCTACTGTGGCAACTCTGCACGAAGACCTAAGGCAGCTGCTTCTTTACCGTTCTAACCTTATTGACGAAGTCCACAAAGATGTGGTACTTCTGCATGACGACGCAGTCAGGTTGAGAATGGTCCTCAAGAGATCTACAGGTTCTGGGAAAGAATCGCAGAAACAGATCAGAGACTTGATATTTGAAGCAAAAGATGTTTTGAACTCTTTTGTTGCAAGGACTAGCATGAATGAAATGTGGAAACTCTATAGAAGTGTTTTTCATAGATTCTCAAGTCTCTCTTTTTTCCAGTCCAGTTTATTTGCTCCCCATTCTACATCAGAAGTTTGTAATGTTATGCAACAGATAGAATCTGTCAGAGCAAAGATGAAGGTTATATGTAGAAGTACTAAGCTGTATGTAAAGGACGAAACACATGTGGCGGCATTTTTGAACCCTGAGAAGGCAAAAAGAGTAAATATAACTGAATATCTCATTCCTGAAGATTGATCTTATAACTTTGGTTTGCTCATATTTTGTTTTATATTCTCCTAATTCTGATGAAAAGTCTCTAATAATCGTGAAAATAAGAGGTAAAAATATTAATGCTCCTCTCATTACTTTTATTTTTTTTTAACAAGTCTAAAACTATTTTACTAAATTAGATTTCTGGTTGCTATTTTTCTCTTTTCAACTAAGAAAATTTATGAAATCCATATTTTTCAGATCACATTAAATTGGCAATCTTAAATGCCTTCATTAGCGGTTTCTGTGTGGATATTGTTAAAGTATCTTTTTCCCTCCATTAGTGAATATTTTATAAACTGAGTGGTGGACGTGTAATAAAGTTGATAAATAGATCAATCTCTACGCTCACATCTCGCTAGATGGCTTCCCCTAGCGATCCTTCCCATCCTAATTCTGAAGACTTAGATGCACCATGCTTTGCCATCAAATATTAGATTTTTCATCTTTTCTGTACAAAACACAATAAGAATTAAAAGCTAAATATATGACTTGAACAACACTAAGCCTTGACGCGCTTTCATTCTATGGATTTTGGATTATAACAGAGATACAAATAAGTGAGGGGCGTCGAAAATGACATTATGTTTAAGAGTATATAATTTAGTAACTATCACTTCAGTCTATTGTGCATCAAAATAACTACTTATTGAATTCTTGGCTACATGCATTCCTAGACTTATTAATTATTGGCTATAATATAGGGTCCCATCTGTGAGGAAAAAAATGTGGTTGGCTTTCGAGATGAGGCAGAAACAGTAATGAGTCTCCTAACTGGAGAATCAGAGGAACTAGATGTTATCTCTGTCACGGGAATGGCTGGCACTAGCAAGACAACATTGGCTAAAATGATTTTCCACCACCCAATAATTGAATTTGAGTTCAATAGTCGTGCATGGGTTTATGTCTCTAAAAATTATATAAGAAAGGAAGTTCTCCTCAAAATTTTGGGCCAGGTTACTGATCTCACTAAGGAGATGCATAACATGACACATGAAAATTTAGCTAAAGAGCTATGTAGTTTTTTGGAGAAAAGGAAGTACTTAATTATCTTGGATGATATATGAACAGAAGAGGCGTGGAACAATCTCAAAATTGCCTTCCCAAATAACAACCAAAGTAAGATTTTGCTGACTACTCATTCATCGAATGTGGCTAGACAAATCAATTGAAAAAGAGATCCCCATGAGTTGCGCACTTCACGTCCCGAAGAAAGTTGGACGTTACTCCAAAAGGAGGTACTAGGCTCAGAGGAGTGTCTTGTGTACTTAAGGAAGCATATAGACATGCATATAGCTCAAAAATGTCTGGAAGTACCACTTGCAATAGCGGTGGTTGGAGGAATTCTGGTAGAGAACGGGAAAGATAATGATACGTGGGAAAATGTTGCTGAAAGTTTAAATGTACACTTATCTGTGGATAAGGGGAAGCGCTTGAACGAGTTTATATCAATGAGTTTTGACCATTTACCTATGCAATTGAAAGCATGTTTTCTCTACTTTTGGATGTTTCCAAATATCCAAATTCGTGTTTGGAGACTGGTTCGCCTATGGATTGTGGAGGGATTAGTAGTGGAAGAGGGGAAAAAAAGCACGGAGAATATAGCAGAGGAGTACCTGGAGGATCTTGCGAAGAGGAATTTAGTGATAGTTGGAGAATGGAGCTCAAAGGGTAAAATAAAAACATGCTATGTTTATGATGCATTGTACGAATTCTGTAAGAAGGTAGTAAAGAATGAGTTGTTATCCCAGGAAATTAAAGCTCCGATTCCATGTTGCTTTCTATCTTCTGATACTGCCATGGAAAACGGTCGTCGCCTTTCTATTCATCCCGGCTTTTTGGACTTCCAGTCTTCAAGCACTTCTAGAAGTGTTCAGTCTATCTTATGTTTCTCCTCTGTTTATTATTCCCTGTCACTTGAAGAAATCTATTCCTTGTGTCTAGCCTTTAGATTAGTCAAGGTTCTAGATGCTAGACTAAGTTTCAACTATTTCCCTACTTGTCTATTCCAGATGGTTCACTTGAAGGACCTCATTCTCTCCAGTGATTTCAAGATCATTCCTGCTGCTATTTCCAATCTATGGAATTTGCAGACACTTGTAGTTGAGACATGATCATACTTTCTCAAAGTTAAGCAGATATATGGGGTATGTTTCAACTGAGGCATCTGAAAACAAATTCTTCCACATCTTTACTAGGCCTTAATGCCAATACACGGAAAAGTACAGGAGATCTTTATTCAAGTGAAAGCCTTCAGACACTTGCTTTAATATCACCTGAAAGCTGTACTAAGATGTTTTTGGTTGCACTCCTAACCTAAAGAAGTCGGGTATTTGTGGCCAATTAGCTAAACTTTTCAAGCTTAAGGGTGGATCTAGTTGTTTGATAATCTATGGAGTTTGGATTGTCTTGAAAATCTAAAGCTTTTGAATAAGGTATTTCCCTTGCCATCTTCACGAGGCAGAATAGTGAGATTACCAAAATGGTACAAGTTTCCTGAAGAAGCTAACAATATCAAACACCCTGCTCAATTGGGAGCACATGTCTACACTAGGAAAGTTGGACGAACTTGAGATTCTTAAGTTAAAAGGCAATGCTTTCACAGGTGAACTATGGCAAACACAGGATGGAGGTTTCCTTGTGCTCAAAGTGTTGCTTATTGAAACGGTAGATTTAGTTTCTTGGAAAGCTTCTGCCCTTCACTTCCCATGCCTCACGCATCTTTATCTGAAGCACTGCAGTAAGCTTGACACAGTGCCATTTGGCCTTGCTGATAGTTTGAGCCTCCAGAGAATGGAACTGTACAAGACTACCAAATCAGCTGCTATTTCTGCTTGGGAAATTTATCTGCATAAACAAAAGATTGGAGCCTTGATATGTAGGAATTTGAGCTTGGTAATGTTATTTACTCATATGATGATATTTCTACTGATAATATCAAAGGGAAAGGTAGGAACTAGTCATGATTTGAAGAACTTGAATCCAACATAGCATAAGTTGCACTAAACAAAGGAAGAAGGGCTTGCGATTTGCAAGTTTTAAATTTGTTAACCAAGAAATATGTACAACTTTTGCTGCACTGATTTCATATCTACCACCTTGTGTAGGGCAAATAACATGAAGAGGATGATGTTGAGAAAATGATGGATTTTAGATTGCATCATGGAGGCATGACTGATTCAGTGAACCAACATCCCGCAATATATATCTTGACATTTGATGGGTGCCACACATGTTATTTTTGTCCTTCAACTTTTGCTGAAGTAACGGTTACTTTACCTGTCTTATTAACTCTGGCACTAAATTAATCTTATGAGAATTATTATGTAAAAACTTATCATCATACGTTGATTATAAATTTATGTTAACTTCTGTTTGATGGGGCAGCGATTTTCTTTGATTTGACTCCGTAGCATGAGTGGGAATTGCAGACACAGATTAGCAACCGAAATGCATATTCAGGTGCTACCTTCTGTGCTTTAGATTTCATCACTTAATGCTTCAAGAAAAGAGAGAAAAAAAAAAAAAAAAGAAGAAGAAACAATGTACAAAAGAAATAATAAAACTAAGAACAAAAATCACAACACATTAACCCAGGCAAGAAAGTGACAAATCAATAAGTCTTCAGAGGAATTGCAAATTCCATGAACGTATATTCCTAAGAATCAATGAAGATAACTTTAGTTCCTTAAGCTACACCAATAATTTTTCATACTTGACTTTCTATACAAGTGCCATGTCTTATACACAGACTATTGGAAACTTGACATTAGTCTTGTGGGTCTATATATTGCATGCCAAGCCAAGTTGAAAACCATTTATCGTTACTAGCCTTAGATACCAGAAATATAATCCTTGAGCCATCCATGTTCATTGACCTGTCAAGCAAGAATTTCAGAGTTCAGTCAGCTGGTGATCATTGCATTGGGATCTTGCTTTGAGGATAAATTGAAGGCTCAAGCCTCTGTTCCTATGTACATGAAGATAAATTCTCATAAAAAAAGCTTCTGCCAAATTGATTGTGCTGTATAAGTTCTCACTGTCTTGAGAGATCGGTATATCTGCCGAACACTATGGCAGTTCTTAAAGCTGTTTGCAGTCGCAAAGATAAAGGGACTTGAGACTTGGAAAGTGTTGTTGAGCAGTGGTCACCAATGAACTAAATCAATCTACTCAATATACAAATGCATGAGGGTATGAAAAGTATACTTTGTCGACCACGTCTCTCCCATGAATGTTTGTTTTTTAAACTTCAGGGTCTCAAAATGTTCTATGCCTTCCAGCTTGCACATTTCTTTCTAATCAAGACAGGTGTCTGATAGAGTTAGCTTCTTTAGAATTTTCAGACATGATAAACTCGAAGTAGTTCAGAAAGTCTGTTCCCATTAATTCAGTAGTTTTAGAATTTCAGCGTGTTTCAAGAATGAGTGACTTTCAAACTTTCCATCCAAAAGTTCAGCTAATTGACCACAAATCCCCAATTTCTTTAGCTCAGGAGTCCTCCAAAATACATCTTCCTTGCAACTTTCTATAGCCTATAAGTGAAATGTTCACATTTTTGATATTTCAGGTCCCATCTTAGCACTAAACACCGGTAAAGATATAGGTGCATATGAAACTCTCTCTCCCAGTTCGCTCATATCCCATATATTGGCTTCTATTTTAAGAGCACATGATGAGGCGTTCAATGTAAGCGTTTGCAGGTTCCACAGCTTAAAAATGGCTTTATGAACAACCTCAAAGTTAGAACAAGCATCCTCAGGTAAATCAGATTAATACATCAATCGAGAAGCTACGAAACTTGGCGAATCCAATACATAGCACTCTCAGCCTTTCAAAAACTTCAACTATTACAGAAATGTGCTCATATAGGTACTCAATGTCTACCGAGTCAATGTTTCAGTAACATGAAAAAGAGCATATCACTGAACCATATCATTCTAAAGATAAAAAATTCTTAGCTCCAGAATGAATGCTGACTGATTCCCTAGGCCTCAACCAATGCAGCTCTAGAATAGAGGCTTTGGTCGCTGATTTCGAACAAAAAAAATTATTATCACTAGCTTGCTTCTTACAAAATTCACAAAATATTTATGGACTTAGCATTTTTTAAAGCAATCGTTAATCCGTTTTCAAATATTACCAAGTCAAGAAGATTTCCCAAATATTTTTCCGTAGTTTCATATATGGTCATTCCACGCTCTACAAATCCTTCGGGAATCCACAACTTAATCCATTCATATTTTGATATTTCAAATCCTCGAGGGAATAACCCAAAATAAAGAAAGCCCCCTCTCAAATTATAAGGTAATTAAGTAGTCGAAATAATTCTCCATAATCAAGAGGATATATCAAGCTACAAATATACATTCAAATGGTTGGCAACTATGTTGCACTTGCACCAACAACTTATGGGACCTCTTTCTTTTAAAATTTCGGCAATTGCTACAAGTGCTAAGGGTAACCCACTACATCTTTCTACTATATGTTTTCCATGTCTCAACATCGGCCTGAGGGCAACTGTTCGAGCCAACTGCCTTCACTGAAAATAATGTCAACCAACTGTCACCAAGGCCTAATAAACTCAATCCACAAACATTATTACCAACACACTCTCCAACACTCCATAGGCAAGTAGTAAGTAAAATTTGACTTCCATTGTCATTTTTAAATAAAATTATTTTCAATTGATTCCAAACACAGCCAGTCCCTACATCATCTAAGACAATTATACACTTTTCCCCTTCAACAATTGTTGATCTCTTTCAGCCAACTTTTCCTCTAGCATCTTGTTAAGACCGGGACCTTGTTCCAAAATTGTGACAAGAAGTTCATTTTTGGTAAAACTTTGGGAAACATAGATCCATATGCAAATTTCATATACTCTTTCAACTTTAAAATGGTTAAATACCATTCGGCCAAAGGTTTCTTGCTAATGCTTGGCATTCCAACAATTGATGTAATCTGGTGTACGCTTGATCCACCCGTTAGAAGCTTAAATTATTTTTTCTGTCTCCTCTCAAAATCTCACCACATCACATTTGATGTAGATTGAAACTTAAATGCATTTCTTACTTTTCTTTCTTTTTAGAGAATTTCTAATATGTATAGCGGCAAACATGACATAATGTAAGAGCTACGCCTTCAATGATCACTAAAATTACTATTGGGTTGCTAAATCATTAGTTCATCACTGCCTTGCATTTAGGTTATCAAATCATCATTGAACTTTGATGTATTACTCGTTGTCTCACTATACTTATCTATAAAAATTATCACTTAACTCTCACATCTTAATTTTAATCACTGAATTTACAAAATAATAAAAGACATATGCTTCCCACACGGCACTCTAATAAGTTATACAATATTTATTTTTTAAAGTCAAGAAACATGAACTCAAGAAATTGTTAAAACCATAAAAAAAAAAATTATGTGAAATTCAAACCACAAAAATGAAGGAAATTATATCGATAATAAGTAACTTCATAAATTTATATACTGTTGTTCTAATTGAGAAACTATATATAGAAAATCCTTGTATATCACAAAATGGCATAGAAAATTTTTTTAAAAAGACAACTACATGCTAGAATAACCTTTAATTATCTACATTCTTTACCTCATAATTTTACATACGAAACTATCTGGAAGATTTGTATGAACGTACAGGTATTACATATTTATTATCATTAGACTATTCTACAATATTTTTTTAAGCAAGATTATTGTACAATATTTAGTACCTCAAACGTTTAAGAAAACTACAATTACTCTCTAATTGAAATTTCAACATCCGCAATTATACAGAATAAAAATCCACAATCAACATATATAAATTTCAAAAAAAAAAAAAAGGACTTAATAACATTGGTACTGAAATGATTATTATAATCACATACAAGCATCAAACCAAATGAAATTGGTTGGTCAAAAAAAAAATCAAATGAAATTGATCAGAAACGTACCATTGTAGCATGAAAATTATTTTCATTACCATTATCATTATTTCCGTTAACATTTAAACTCAAGATAATCAAGAAACAAAAATTAGATGGAAATATTATAATAAGCGGACGAAGAAATACGTGAGCGGGTATTAAGAAATACATGAGCAGTGGGTATGAAGAAATACGACTGCTACTATGGAAAACATATATGATAAAGAAAGCGTACAAACTAGCTTATTAATCTCAAAAATATCAATTTAACAAGCTTATCAAAATTAGTTTTTTCATCTTATTTTTGCTTTAGAGTTCTTAATACTCTATTTTGTTAATAATCATGTGCATCGCGCACGTGTCATGTTCTAGTTAATCATATAAAACAATTATTATAGAATGAGTTAGGAAATACAGGAAGATGCCTAGTATCATTTTTATCCAAACATATATTTTCCCTAATATTAATATATCTATCCATGATTTCGTGTTTTATCATTTGGGGGACACAGTAGAATACATACACACACCGTCCATCACAATTTCCCCCGTCGAGCACCACACACATTGCTTCCGTGCTTCGCCATGGTTGACCATGAAATTTAATGGAGTTGCTGACTTTCCTCTTTCCAAATCAAATATATCAGAAAGAATAAACAAGTTTCATCTAGATAAACTCCCAACTGTCCTGGCCCTTGACGTAAGTGGAGTCTGAATGTTAAAAGAAGAACAAAGAGTAGCTGAAGATGCAGTTGAAGGAAAATAATCCTACCTTTGTTTTTTTGGCAATTTCATGCTCACTTTCATATTTTTTTTGCTGAATCCATCCTTGATTTTATTTGTATTTAATTTTTTTCATTTTTATAAGGTTATTTTTGTCCATTCACAATTAAAAATATAAAAATGATTGCAATTAAAGTTCCAAATTAATTAGAAAAAAAGTAGTTATTTTTAATTTTTTAATAATGAAATTTATTTTAATTAGTTTTCGACCAGATTAATTATGTCGGAATTGTATTTGAAAATTTTTTAATTTTTAAATTGTGACTGGACAAAAAAAGCCCTTTTAAAAATGAAGAAAATTACACAACTAGACATAAAGATGAACTTTGCAAAAGAAATATAAAGGTGATGATGAAATCGACAAAAAATTAAAGGTAGGGAGTATTTGCGCAATAATGACCAAAGTTAGGGACTATTTGTGCCAATTTCCCTCCCCAATTTGACAAGATCTTTTATGGTAGTTCACAAAAATCGAATACCCATTCAAAGCGCTAAAGGAGAATGATAATTTTTTTTTCATAAATACTAACCTTTGTATCAATTAAAAGCCAAATCAAAATTTTGGACACACATGCAAACAAATACTATATAAAAATAATAATAATAACCCCGAAGAAAAATCATACACATTCAAAACAAATACTCCAAAAAAAAGAAAAGAAAAAAACACAACGAAAAAATTGTTCACAGAATTAGAATTATTCTAGCATATCACAAGTTATTTGAAAGTGTATCATGTATATATCAATTAGGAGATTAGTATTGGGAGATTTGTGTATATCTACTTCCTTGGTATTTATTCTTGCTTGGAGAGAAAGTTAGGATTCCAATTGTCTAGTCTTTGTGTATGTATATTCCGGACTTTGTAATACAAGAATATATATCTTTTCCAAGTAATTCGTTCTTTTTCTTATAGAAAACCCATTAGAAAAATTGTAATATATTGCACCTGCATAATAATCCGAGAACTCAAAATCATCTAGTAAAAAACCTTCTATACTCTATAAAACATTGCCGAGAGTTCGAATATTCAAGATGAGATGAAAATGTCTCTAGCGAGATGAAGACACGTGGAACTCAATTGAAACCGGATTGACCAGAATCTCAAAGCCCTGAAGATTAGGGGAGAGAGAGAGAAAAATATTCATCAATAATTTTCATTTTTTTGATAAATGGGAGATAAGGGAAAGGTAAGTGTGTTTCAAACTCGAGACCTCATTCTCAAAACTTGAACATTTAGCCACTATGTCTGTGTTATATTACAATTTGAACCACAAAAATATTCATCAATGAAATGCATTTTCCATTTTAATCAGACGTGTTTAGGGACAGAAATAAATAACTGGATTATTAGAATTATTATTTAATGCAATACCCAATGTTGGTTTCAACTTCCTTATAATATTTGAAAACTCGTCTTGTAAATTTGTCAGCATCAGCAGGTAGTGATAATTGTTTCTGATCATAATTTAGTTTCCTATTTTCACTTTTGGGGGGGGGGGGGGGGAAGAAAGAAAACCCCCGAATGAGCAAAAACGAGCAATGAAGAATTATGCCTTGTTCATTGCTCATTAGTCACACCAAATACACATAAATATGAGTAATATATATGATCAATTTTATTTTATAATAATACATATAATAGAAGAATAATTAATAACATGGGATAAATATATTAAAAATAATAGGGGGAGTCAAAGAAACATGGCAGTCAAAGAAATAATATAACGTCCTTGAACGGAAATAAAGCATGTTTAATAATTTTCCAGACGCCTTGCTCTTAGGTTGGCTAGGCTTTAATCAATTTGGTGTACCCATTTATTAACGTTATATTTTCTTACAGTTAATTTCCAGTGTCCTTTAAAATATCAACAAAATCATTTTTCTTAATAAGTGATGGTTAAATCTTGCAAAGTTCAGTTACTCTTTATAGGAGAATTTTTAGGTTTGATTGCTTACGTAATACTTGATTTATCTTTAATTCATAAAAAAAATTGCTTAATTACTCTGATATCTTAAACTTTAAGAGATTCTTAATTTGACACAATCTTTAATAAGAAGAATTTATTTTCTAGATTTTTTGTGTATGTACTAATCATTTTTGTTTATGCGACTTGCTACCATGTGAGTTATGTAAACTAGGCACGTGTATCTAGTTCTTCCTCTCTACCAAGTTAAATGCTTGAAAACAATTGGTAGAGATAGCTTGAATGCTCAAAAATAATTGATAAATATCCAACAATTCAAGATAAATATATATATATAGTAGTTTTTTGACACTTACTTTGAGTACTGTTATGACACTTTCTCTCTCACGTGGGTGTAACAATTCACGTCACATGAAATTAACATTTCACGTGGCATGTATGCATATACCCACATAGGACGGCAGCATTCACTGTCAGTGCCAAAATATTTTTGTCAAAACATATATAGAGACAAAGTGGGCTCTATTTAATTGTTTTTTATTTGAGTACATTATCATGCATCATGTTTCTTGCAGTCTGTTTGTCTAAGCCTAAAACTAAGCTTACTTTTAAGAAGAACAACTGGACCATTTATTAGCTGGGCTGAAAATCTCGAGGGAACATTTTATTTTGTTCTAAAGGATGGCAATATAATAATGAATTAATGATATATATATATATAGAGTAGTAATTCCTGCTCATCATCTCTCTATTTTACTTGATATGAGAAGAGAAATTATAATTTGAAGAATTTTTTTTGTTTCAAAGATTACTTTTAAGTAGACTTACTTCTAATTAAATAAATTTTAAGCTTAGCCAAACAAATGCTATAGGTTAAAATAATAACCCTAGCCTCCCCCCAATTGCACCACCCTCTCCAACTTTTCTCTTCGTCACCATCACTGGCTACCATATATGTCCTCATCTCCTAATCTTAGACACTGGACTTTAGAACACTGTACTGTTTTAGCCACTCTATAACCCTAAGCGTTACTAGAAAAATGTGGCAAACTCTCTATATCTGTCTCTGTGTATATAAAACTTTCTTGTAGTTTCCTTTCTTAGATACCTAATTTCTTCATTCAAGCAAGAAATATGTTTTCTTCAAGTAACACAGATGACCCATTTGAGTCCTTTTTCAAAACCTCAACCCTTACATATGATCAAAACCCTAGTTCCGTACATGACGAGCTGCTCATAAGCTTCCCTTCGCCATTTCTGGACAGCCATGATCAGCTGCCCTTGAGCCAAATATTGACTCAAAATCATCCCATTGATGAAGGTAATATTATCGAGAAGTACACCTTCAATGGAGAGTCAGCTGATCAAATTCCTGAAGAGGTAAATAGTACACCGGTGAAGAAGAGAAAAGGTAGTGCAGTGCCTCGAAAGAGAACGGGGAAGAAGGATAGGCACAGCAAGATTTGCACGGCACAAGGAATAAGAGACAGAAGAATGAGACTTTCTGTCCAGGTTGCTAGAAAATTCTTTGATCTACAAGATATGTTGGGATATGATAAAGCAAGCAAAACCATTGACTGGCTATTTGCTAAGTCAAAGAAGGCAATCAAGGAGCTGTCGAAAAATCATGATGATCAAGCAAAGATTAGTGCCAGCATGGATAATGTAAAGAGTGAGTCTTTTGCCTCAGAATGTGAAGTAGCATCAAGAGTGGAGGAGAGCTCAAACAATATTGAAACCAAGGGAGTTTCAGCAAAAAGTGATGATATGAACTATAATCGGAGAGTAGTTCGTAAACCTAAGGAGTCTCGGGACATGGCAAGAGCAAGGGCAAGAGAGAAAGCAATGATCAAACGCCTAGATTTAAGCCAGTGGCAAAAATCAAACCCTAATAATCAATTTCACGAATTAGGGTTTTCTCCGAGCTCCTTTGAAGGTGTTGAAGAATCATGTCCAGGAGGTCGAAAAAGGGACTCTCCGTATCATGTTGATATTTGTCACTTACATGAAAATCAATTAGCTGATGAGGGCACGATTGAGAAATTCCTAGCTGCTACAACAAGCCTAACATCTTGCCCTAATTCTGATTATCAGTGTTGTGGTGCAGCAGTCTCAGGTTGCATAGATTCTGAAAACAATTTCGTGGGACTCTGGGGAGATTGCCAATTGAACTCTGATCATATGTTCAATTCCAATGACTCCGAATTGGAAAATATGGTTTCATTTGCAGGTAACCCTATTTCTTACTTTACCTCAGATTTTCTGCAGGAATAAGCACCAGATGTGTGAAATTTGAGAGTTAGACCTCTACTTTCTGCCTTAATAAGATCAGCCACTAATTATATAATTCAGTCTTGTACTAGCTAGTGTTTATATATGTGTTTGCTGAAAAATAAATAGCTTGTTTATTTACCAAAAACAAATATATTTTGAGTTCCATATATATCATATTTATCAATTAATGTGTTAGATCCGTTCTTTCTTTTTCTTTTTCTTTTCTTTTTTTTTTTTTTTTAAATTTTTGCATCTTCTTTAGGAAAGAGATAATTGTAAAACATTAGCGTTTGTTTAGCCTCATTTTTTCTTTTCTTTTTTAGAAAATTTTCCCCTTAATTTCCAAGATCACCTCCTACTATTCTTGCTCAAATTAAATTGAGCATATACAGATTTTAAAACTTTGCGCTGTATTCAAGATCTACCAGAGTTAAGTAGGTTAATATCATATTAATTTGCAAAAAATCACTAATAATTATTGTGCCATTAGTGAGTTCAAATCTTAGTTGTGTCTTTAGTGAGCTTTTGTCCTAGATATGTTATACCTATCGAAAACTTTGTATATCATGTCTTGGTAAATTAATATAGCAATTGGTCCTTCATAATAGAATATGACGCCTTTATTATGGATTATTAACTGGACGTAAGGCAAACATTTGGATGGCTAAAATAATTGGCAATCAAAAAAATAATTGTTACACGTATTTGCATACTATAATTAATTAAATAGCGAAGAATTGATTTATACATTTAAGGAGATTGATGAGAAAGTATACAATAACATCTAAACACCAACAAAGCTCCTAATTCATGAAGTATGTCTTCTTAGTATTCATAATTTATAATTTTTTTTCTTTTTTGACGAATATAATTTGTAAGTTGTATGAAATGAAATAATATATGTGGCAATAAATATATTTACTGTCCAATAGTATAATATATATGTCTTTCTTTCTTTCCTTAATTTCTCTTTTATTTTTTAATTATAAACTTCGGCCAGGGGTTTAATTAAATAGATATAATTATATATATGTTTAATATATATTTTTCTATAGTTCTTTTGTGATGACTAATGATCAAGATATATATAATTTTAGTAGGACTGTACGTAGATCTTCATAAATCATAAAACTGTATCTATATATACTTAGTATAATTAATTTTTCAAGCTTTAGATCAAGTAGGGCTACAAAAATTAAAAAAATAATATTTAATTTAATAAATTTCAGCTGGTTTCTTTCTAATTGCTTGAATATTTTAAATATCGATTTCTCGTAAACCCGGCTAATTTGTGTCTATTGGTGCCTTTGTGGGGCGACTAATCCCATATGACGCAGATGATGTTTCCCAGATGGCAATCTCTTAATTTCGAGGAAACTAAAAATTAATTCATCCTATGAATTTGAAGAGGAAACGATATCATACCACCAAAAGATCATGATCAAGTCCAGTTTCATATACTTAATTATCATTTCATATCAACTAATATCGCTTCAAAATAATTGCGCATGTTTCTCAAATTTTTTAGCCAAAGTTTACAGAAAATTGTTGACAGTACTAACTAGAGTATGTGCATGCATGCCAATTAATTAAAACCTATTATATTATTCAAAGCGACATAATTGATATTTATATATTCTGGTGTGACCAAATAATGTCATGCATCCCATACATTAATAAGACCAAGAAAATGGCAAAAACATTAAGTTTGCAACTTACAATTCGTCTCTATAATTAAATGCAAGGGTTGCTGTTCTAGTATTGAATTGGTTGTTCTTCCATAAAAGATATGTTGGAATCCTCGATCTATATATTGAAGCAGACTCCATACTTATAGTTAATAATTAATAATTAGTCAAACTGGCCAATATTGATATTAATATCATTAAACCATTACCTGAAAATTAAAGCATTTCTAGCATGCAGTATATATATAGTCGACGCCTAGTCAAATTGGAATTGAAAAGGACATGATCCAACATTTACTTTGGAAGAAGACTGGTGATGGAGCAAATTAAATGCAATGCCGACTTTGGTTGGTACAACATATGCAAGTTGTGGATTAATTATTTTGGTTTGTGAGTCCTTTTCGTTTTGACTATATTATTATACCTTGATACTGTCACGCATTAATAGACTTGCCAAAAAAGACATCAAATGCACCACAAGAATAAAAATTTTTGCGTTTAATTTAACTTTGGTAGGAGGGTTAATGCATCTTGAAAAGGCCAACACGAATATCCTACGATAGCGCATCTAGAACTTGCAGAGATTCATAATGAGAATAAATGTACAAATTAGTAGTCATGTCCTTCCCAAATGTTATCCTCCAACGGGATAATTCACAGCAATAAAATGACGATCATGCTATACTTACATTGTTAATCAAAAAAAAAAAAAAAAAAAAAGAAAAAGAAGAAGAAGAAGAGGGGGGAGGGAGGGAGGGAGAGAGAGAGAGAGAGAGAATAAAAAACTTATATCATTTTTTACACGTTCACGCTATTTAGCAATATCATGTTTTCCTACATATTATACTATTTTTAAATTAATTTTGATCCAAAGATACAGATCAATTGTGTAGAAATTTATATAGACTTTTTATGACAACGTAGAATATAATTCATAAAATGACGATGCATCAACTTCATTCTGAATGCTAGTAGCAATATTCATCTCTTGGGTTTACAAAGGCCCCAAATGGATAAGTGGCCCAACGTTATAATAGTATTGGGGGTCCGATAACTGGCACATGGCAATAGGCTTTCTCAAATGGATGTATATGTTTTGTATTCTAAGTTCCACGAACGTGTGTGTGTGTATCACACGTCTATTTTTCTTGAATATGTGCATATATTATGTAGAATAATACTTTTAATTTAGACTTGGTATGTATTTCCATTTTTTCTTTAAAAAAAAAATTGGGAATGAATAAATGTTCACAAATACATGGAAACATCAAACATGCATTTCTTTGATGGTACGACCGAAACTCTTTTGGTGGAATGGTAGATTTAGTTTCTTCGCGAAGCTCAGCTGCCCCATCTTTAGGTTTGCCATGCCTCGCAAGTTGGCGTAGACTAGAAAAGCTTTTCGATGGAAGGGGGAAGCCAACGCTCAACGTAGGGGGTTTACCAGAAATATAAAGTATCATTCTTTTATGTATACTAGTGAAGGCACGTGCTTTGTACTTGCCGTATCTATAATATTGCATCTTCAAATAATTTATTACTTTATAATTGGTTACAGAGTTTACTTACAAAATTCATGATTTAACATGGTTTCCAGGTGAAGAGCCATCATCTTCCCATGTAAGAATATAACATGACATCCGTAAAAAAGCATCTAGTTGTTTTGTATCTAGTTGTTTTAGATATCCTGAAAGAACCAAAAGACAAATGCCTAATTCATTTGATCTCTTTAAGATGGTAGTGGACAGAAACTAATTATTCCAAAGCAAGTTAATAAGCCCAAAGCACATTCCCAGATTCACAGAAAAAAAATAAACCAGTAAATCATATAGTATTATATTGATAAAAAGCAACAAATTAATAGCTCTTTTTGCTCGTCTGACGTGATCACATGAACGGAGTAATCAAATAGACAAGCATTTCTCTTGTTTCAGTTAGAGACACCTTCACATTGCAACTCAAAAATAATAGACAGAGACAAATAACAAAGGCAACCTATTGAATAAATAGCAAAAAAAGCAATATGCTAAATCCCATGCAATTTCAAAACTGGTCAATATTAGTAGGAGCATAATATGAGTACAACCAGAAATTTTTCTATAGGAAAATTCTCTTTTCTGATTAAAGTCATAATCAAGTAATTAAAGCATATAAATACCATACTAAGTTTGATTCTGAATGCTGAAATCTAAAGAAACCGTTGTATCATGATACAACAAAAACCAAAAAAATCATATTGGCCATCTTGATTCAACTAACAATGACTGTCTCATGAACTTTCTTCTTCCAAATGCTCGACATTCCACAGTTCAAATCCTTGGGCTCTCTGATGCCTTTCCGATTAAGTGTTATGTGATTTTCTCTCTTAAAATCTGCAGAATTTCAATGTACAATTAGTTATGACACAGCAAATTCAAGAGAACCAACCTGAATACCTGTATTTTCGTGAAATGTAACAGGCCTACAAATCACTGCTTGCAAGTAGAACCAATATGAACCACATTAGGTAAACTAATAATCCAATAGTAATAATCCAATAGATCATAATTGAAGGGTGAGAACCATAATACACCTAACTCAGAGAAAAAAATAATACAAATAAACTTGGAGCATATTATTTTGGCTTTAGCTAAACTTGCATTCTTCATTTAAGTTGATCACCAAGAGTGTAAAAACAGAGACTTAGAATGTTGGCAATAAATATCATATCACATAAATAAAATCAAGCTTAAGGGAGAAGATAGAATCTCGAGAAGAATTGGAGATCAAATACTATTCAATCATTTAAGTTTTCAGAAAGAGTGGAAAACAAGAAAACGTCTACCTAGCGATGGAAGAGAATATAAATTATAAGCCAGCATGCATCAAGCTCATTAAGTTAGCCCGAAAAGAAAGTGCACAGTTGGATTTGAGATGGGAATTTTTAACCATATCAAGTACATGCTTCAAACTTTGCTTGAACTACAAGAACGTGTTTATCATTTTAACATGAAAAATTATCATCTAATTATCATCTCTTAAAGAGGGATTTCTTCCAGAAACTGGGATCATATATTGACCAATCCTTCCCCATTACAGTGAGAATAAATGCTTATGATGCAGCATTTTCAGCAATTCTCCTAGCAGATGCATGTAGATGATCTTAGAGGTAGTCATATACCAAAACAAAACAAAAGGGAAAAATTTTATCTGTGGCCAATCACACTCCACGTAATGGTACACAACATCAGACCTTTGAACTAAAAAACCTCAAAATTAGAAGGAAAAATCAACAAGAAAAAATAAAACAATAGAAAATAGAAAAATAACATACCAAATGCTAGATCTAAAGGATCAACAGTCCATTTTCTTTCTTGTTATATACACGAAATGAACCAGAAAACAAACGAAATTAAAGGCCCAAAAAAAAAAGAAAAAAAAATAGAGTAAAGTTAACACAAACAAAAATCCGAGACCACAGCAAAAATAAGTGAAGTTCTCTAGCTAGAATTTCCAAATTGTTTTCAAGAAACAAAACTCAAATACCTATAGAAAATCTCAGCAAATCACTTAGGCAGATTGAGAACAAATCGCAAGACCCGGAGAGGGAAAAACTCAAATACCTATAGAAAATCTCAGCAAATCGCCTAAAAGGCAAATCGAGAACAAATTGCACGATCCGGAGAGGGACTTGATGGAATTTGGCTGGAAAAGTAATTAGGATAAGTGTGGAGTATCACGTAGAAGGAGAAGAAGCGTTCCAATAGATGTGATCTGGGACTTTTTGCCGGAATTTGGCCGGAACAGTTATTAGGCGAGGTGTAGAGTAGTTGCGCAGATGGAAAAGAAGGGTTCCAATCGATGTGATAGGGGATTTTTTTGTCTTTTACCTTTCGCCTCAGAACGACGTCGTATCAGACGAAAATGATGAATAGTAATTCTCCAACTAGCTCTTTTAATATATAGTGGATATAGAATTTATTACTTTATTTTTTTGAAAAGGAAAAAAAAAATCGTTAGGCCAAAAAAGAGATATGGGCCAAAATGGTTGGCCTCAGCCCAGTAAGCCCACCCCTAGCCACGCCAATGTTTGGTTGTACTGAACTGGTCCATGGCAAGTCATATCCATAAGAGAGACATTGCCATGGTTCCTATAAGTTATGAGACTAGTCTCACATCAAAATCGCATAGACTTTTAATGTGGGCTTTGTTTCCCTCTTCATAGCTAACATTTTTAGCCTTCGAAGATCTACCTAAGAGGTTGTAACAATAGTACCAAAGTAGAGCAGGTCACCATGTTTTGCAATTGTGTGACAACATGGTGACACAGGTACAACATTAATGCAACTATGCAAGTACCAGACTACTCTTGCCTATTGTGGATATCGAGAATGTTGGGTTTAGTTATATGCCATTGTTACCCAAAGTATAATCAAACTTGTCCAGATAAAAAAAAATGATATATATAGACTTCCAATATTCGAAATTTATGTCACTTCTGGAACATGCTCTTCCTAAGAGCTAGCTTTTGAGTTCTGCCAAAGAAGTTGCAACAGATTTCTGCACTCAAAGTAGGCTTCAGTCTGATTCATCCATGTCGAACGATCGAGCTGTTGCCATGATTAAATATTGTTAGGTTTTGATCAGTATAGCTATTCTTATAAGTGGATGTACCAAACCCCATATTTTATCTATCCATGATTGTAAATGGCTGCATATTATGGACCAATAATTTCATCATTTCTGCGGATCGATGGAGACCAAATTAGTAGAAAGATGGAAAATGACAATTGAGTTCACTAGGGCTGGCCTATGTGTTACTACTTTC
Source organism: Nyctanthes arbor-tristis (assembly GCA_963692815.1). Classification (NCBI taxonomy): domain Eukaryota; kingdom Viridiplantae; phylum Streptophyta; class Magnoliopsida; order Lamiales; family Oleaceae; genus Nyctanthes; species Nyctanthes arbor-tristis. The sequence continues at coordinate 383 of CAVNYN010214915.1, read as the reverse complement.
AAGGCCTTTCTCTTCTCCATAGCCTTCATTATGTACCATTTTCTTGCATTTATCTTTTGGTCCCCCTTCTAGCCATGTTAGCCAGGTCACTCATCTATATATAGTTATTTGACTTGATTAAACGAGTTAGTTATGTCAAAATTGAGAGTAGTTAATCTCATCTGTCGTTGTATTTAAAACTTGCTGAATGTAGTTAGAATAACTCGTAAAAACAATCCAAGTAAGACTTTCATAGCGTTAGTTGCAAGACAGATGAATAGAAATACATTAAATTTTTAGCTATGTTAAGTCACTAGTCTAGCTAGCTCTATGTAGTTGTGTGACTTGATTAAACCACAATCAATTAAAAAGTAGAAACATGTTAAATTTCTCATCGATGTATC
>CAVNYN010214902.1:1550-47750 GCA_963692815.1 Nyctanthes arbor-tristis | reverse complement strand
CACCGTTTTCTCCGCCGACCCGGACGTCAACCGGTTCATTCTGCAGAACGAGGGCCGGCTTTTCCAGTCGAGTTATCCGGGTTCCATCTCCAACTTGCTGGGGAGACATTCTTTGCTTCTCATGAGCGGCAGTTCGCATAAGAGAATGCATTCTCTCACTATGAGTTTTGCGAATTCCTCAATTATCAGAGACCATTTGTTGGTAGATATAGACCGGCTGGTCCGGTTGAACATGGAATCGGGGGCCGGTCGGGTGTTACTCATGGAGGAGGCCAAGAAGGTGAACCGCTTTCCTTTTCTTTAATTTGTTGTTTGTTTTAGTTCGATCGGCAGCCCACTTTAGAACAGGAATTTAATAATAATAAATACATATCGGCGCACTTTAACTGGTAATCAAGCTCCAGAGCGAAGTGCGTGCGTCATGATTCCATTTTCGGAGAATAAAGTAAATAAATAAATAAAAATGAAACAGGATGAGTCAGATTTCCATAGTGGGTGGCACGATTTCTCGGGTTATGCTAGCGTCAAAATCATGAGTCCGGTTGCACAACTGGGCAGTAGTGATTAAATGCTCATATTTTAAATAAGGATGTCTCTAATGTATCATTATAGTTATGAAATAAATTGATAATTAACAAAAAAGTGTTTATTTGACATATTTAATTCTTGACATTATCATGGAGAATGTCATCTTATAATATTTTGTATGATAATGTCAAGTATTAATTTATGTAATCAAAAAATTTCTCACTTTCTTTTTTCAAGATCTCTAATAATAACTTGACAAACATACAATGTTGATATTGTTACATTAAATGATTTTTTAAATGTAATGTCAATATTCTTTGAAATATATATATCTAAGGTATTTTACATTGACTTTGCATTAGAGATGCTGTAAGAGGTACATAATTCAAACTATAGGTCACATCACTCTCATTTTCATCAAACACTAAATGTCTGTGTCATTATGGTATTAAACACATAGTGTAATATAATACTTGTCAGTGATATAATTTGTAAAGATAATAATGTGCTCACATAAACTGTTGATATTATACAATATTACTGTCTGAAACTATTACAATACTATATATCTAGTACTTAAATATTTCTACTTATATGTTAATAACCACGTCACATAAAATTTACATTCCGGACATACCAAAAAAATGAGAAGAAACCAGCTACCCATGTGGGTGTGTGTAAATTTATTTATGTATTATTGTGATGGGGCTTTAGAAGCCGCACATGTTTAAGAGCATGATCATTGATTATTCCTTTTGCCTTAGAGCGCACTTTGTTTTGTTTCTCATGATTGTCAGGTTTTATTTAGAAGCTTCTAATTCTCCCCTTTAAAATATATATATATATATATATATATATCTAAAGGAAAGAGGAAAAGAAAATTTTGAAAAAAACTACTCTTTATGAGTTGGGATTACTATAATTTATAGTCCTAAATCTAAGCAAATAATATACTACATGTCTTTGACTGATTTTTGTTACTGTGCAGATCACTTTTCAACTAACAGTGAAGCAACTGATGAGTTTTGATCCTTGTGAATGGACTGAGAATCTAATGAAAGAATACATGTTAGTGATTGAAGGATTCTTCGGTATTCCTTTACCTATATTTTCCACCACATACCGCAGAGCCATCCAAGTAATACTTTTTTTCTTTTCTTTTTTTTTAATAAAAAAAGAAAGCTTAATTTCCTTTTTCTTACCTCTTAGTACAAAGCTATTGTTATATACATTGATTACTTACAAAGCTATTATTATATACATTAATTACTTACAATTTTTATACAATTCTATTAATTTGAAGGCAAGAGGAAAAGTGGCAGAAGCTTTGGGATTAGTGGTTAGGAAGAGGAGGAGAGAGAGTGAGAATGGGGAACGGAAAAATGACATGTTGGCCGCATTGTTGAACTAGGAAGGAGACGGAGGCAGAGGATTTTCAGATGAAGAAATAGTTGATTTTATGTTGACGTTATTAATTGCAGGCTATGAGACTACTTCTACCATAATGACACTCGCGGTTAAATTTCTCACAGAAACACCCTAAGCCTTGGCTCAACCTAAGGTCAGTTCTCTATTTTATAACCAATTTATACTTTTAACTCCGATGATCATATGAAAATAAACTTTGCTTTTTTAATTTTATTGTTAATCACTTTTAATATGATGAAAAAATTTCTTTTATTTAGATGTGAAAGAATTAACAGCGATAGATTATGATTAATTTGTTAGTGGACCCAAAATCCCTCCCGCCATCCAAGCATGGTGGCCTTCCGCATTCAATGGGCATGCATCTCCTTGTCTATCTTCTCATCCAAGCAAAGTCTAGAGGATTACATTTTAAATCAATTAGTGTGCTCCATATATTCTCATTAATATATCTTTGTATTTTCTATTTAAAAATGAACTATGGATGTGGTTTTTCATTAGGTTGATTGATAAGCAACACTTTGTTGTGCATTTAGATTTTTGGGTTAGAAACAGAATTATTTTTGAGTGTTCTTGCTTGCCGTGGTCACAATTGGTACTCTAAGAGTAAAGAATATACAATACTTCTAACTAATAAAAAACTTACATATGTGTTTAAGGACTCAATTTTAATAATAAATTGGGCTCTATAAATCTAAGGATCCGTTTGGCATTGATTATAAACTAAATAGTTTATAACACATTTTGAATTTTAAATTCTTGAGACACTTATCAAATTCTCTCATTGACACCTACCCCCCAAAACACATCAAATAACAACTTTTCAAAATTTAACAATTCAAATTAAGCCACATGCTTTTAAAATTTAACTATTCAAAATGTGTTATAAACTATTTGGTTTATAATTAATGTCAAACAAACTCTAAATATCAATTCTTAATTTTACTACGATACTTTTAGAGCACTGGAATTTGTTCATAGTCACGGCAACAGTAAAAAATTACTATTACCCATATTAATTGCCAAGGAGTAAATTAATTAGTAGAAAAGCACTCTCAATTCCAAGGGTGGGCATTTTGGGGTTATAACTGACCGAAACTGACAAACTGACTCATGTAGTCGGTTTTCGGAGACAAAAGATTACAAAACAAATTGATGGTTCAATTTGAGAACTCAAAAAAACTAACAAAACCGTAAAAAAAAAAAAAGAGAGAGAGAGAGAGACAAAAATCAATGAAAAAAAAGAACTGAAACCGAATTGAACTGACAAGGCGTCGGTTGGTTTCAATCCATGAAACTTCCAAACCAAAAACTGTTAGTAGGTTTTGGCTCAGCCGTAAAACCGAACTGAACCGACCTACACTCCCAAGTCCTACCGTTCATTAAGTCAACCAACTAGGTTATTCATTGTTTGCTCTCGATACTGACTTCCTTTTAAATAAAATCTTCTTCGACATCTCTAACATACTAATTTTGGAAATTGTCTACTTGAGGAGAAAATTAACGCTCGGCTTCGGTTCAGCTGGAAAACCAAATCGAACCGAATAGCGCCCATGTCTCCAAGTCCTATTGTTCATCGAGTCAACCAACTAGTTGGTTGACATATGTATAGTACTAGATCAATTTTACTAGTTGATTACTATTCATCAAGTCAACTAACTAGCCGCCATATGTATGAAGTCAGATCATTTTTACTAGTTGGTCCATTGTTTGCTCTAGGCACCGGTACTTTTTTATTTTTTGAAGAAAAACTTCTTGGTTATCCCCAAGACACTACTTTTGCATAGTGTACTTGAAGAGACAGCGGAAGACACAACAAATTGTGTAGGTCCCGTGTGTTTCTCTATTTTCTAAGTTCTACTTTTTCTTTTATCACTTTTTTTCCTCACTTTTCGTTACACTCTCTTTATTACTTCCTGGCATGCCAATTTTCTCACATTTATCTTCACATTTTCTACTATTATTTTACTTTCTCGGTCCCATTTTTGTAAGCTTATTTATTTTTGTAAAGATTAAGAAAATTTATTGGAAAAATAAACTTTTCTAATGATTTTTACAATATACCCTTATATAAAAATAATACTACATCCATCTCACAAAGATGGTCTAATTTTCGTTTTTCTCCCAAAATATAATTTATTTTCCTTTTAAAAATGTAGTGGGGATATTATTTTTCTTCTAACCCATATATTTAATGCGCATTATAATTAACAAAATAATATTATTTAAAGTGAAATATTTAATAAATAAAATGGTATATTAGGGAAATTATATTAAAGTTTACATTTCAAACAATATGAATTGCAATTTCTTATTATTTGTGAAAATTGGAATAAGTTTATCTTTGTGGAATAGATGTAGTAATAATTATTACTGAGCATGTTAAATAAGGCTATTTTCATAAAAGGACAAATAATAATTCCTCCAATAACCGACTATATATATATGGGAAATAAAAGAAAAAAAATGAAAACAAGCCGATATTATCTTCTCTCTTAGAGAGGTGTGACATTACTTTGAAGATAATTATCTTCTCTCTATCTCTTTTCTCCACATCATCTTCAAATTCACATTTGCATTGAAGATGCTTTTGCCGTGTATATGTGAATGTCCATATAATAATTAAATACTTGTTATTGAATTTTGCCTTGATTTACTAAATTGTGTACCCTACGGAGTCTTACAATTTGTTTGGCGTATAGTTGTAAGAACATTCATATTGATAGTGTTAAATTAAGTTGTTAGTGAAGTTATTAGTTAATAATTCAAAAAAGCGCCTATATTAGTAGTATAAACAGTTGTTAAAAGAATTTTTTTTGTGAGTTGTTAACTTGGTTGTTAACTTTAACAACTTTAACATTTTGTTAAATTTTAATTTTTTTGAAAAATTCTTTATTTAGTTATTTTTAACGCGACCAATATAACATTTTAATAGTTTTTAAATTTAACTTGCATGTCTGAAATTTAATAACATTTTAAAATGTATTTTTAATTTATGTGGATATTTAAATTTAACAGTACCAGTGTGGATGCTCTAAACCATTTTCAGTTATAAACTTACGTAATATCATTTTATTGGTTTTTTTAAAAAAAAGCAAAGAATTATCTTTTCTGGGAAAAACTAATAAAATGATGTCACTTGGTAGTTATAAACCAGGCAACCAGCTGTTAAATACATTGTTATGATTTGGAATTTGTTCAAGGAAAATAACTTTTAAACAATTTGTGGGAAAAACTGAATCCAATAATTTTGTGACACTTTCAATAACGACACCTCTAGCCATATGTGAATGTATGAATGTATGCCAGATGAATTTTTAAATCCATGAAACATGCATTCATACGTGCCTGCCTGAGGTACCGTGACAATGGTAGAAAAATTTAATAATAAATAATAATTTTTTTTTTTTAACATTCATGTGAGTGTCGTTATGTCCCATGTATTTACATGTGCGTATTCATGTGGGATATATGTGTTCATACATACGAGTTTTACATAAATTATTTATTATTGCATTAACAATAATAACTTTACAAGCCATCTAGAATTTTAGAGGTTGTTTGAAGCTCTTTATTTTTTCAATTTATAAAGAGAAATTATAATGAATGGAAATGAATGGTGGATATTTAATTGACGTTTAAAATGTGTTGTCATTGTTGAGTGAAATTATAGTAGGTGAAATTATAAAGAAGAAAATAAAGAGCTTCAAACAAACTCTTAGTGGGCATGGCCGAAAGTAGTCAAAAGGACGGTCCCTACGTCAAACATTCAAAAAGAGGTACTTGGCGGAGACAGACAACATTCATTTGTACAACTCAACAGCATGATACCTCGCTCAGAAGTAAGAACTATCCCGAACACTCTCCATGCCTAATATTCGGTCGTCGGCAACCATAAGAAAAACATGCTGGGCTTGTTTGATTTTCATTATTTTCCCACATTCTAATTTTACCTACCACTGATTTGATATTTAATTTGATAACTACTCAATTATAACTGTAAATTTTAAACTTTTTTACATTTTCAATAAACATTTTGTCTCTCTTTTCACTATAATTTTCCTAATTTTGGACAAATAATGAGAATCAAACAATGTAATCAGAATTCAAACCTCATATTCTTCTCATTTTACTACATATATATATATATATATATAAGGAAATTAGTCTGCAGTACTTTTGTACCACAGTTTTCCCGCCAAAAAATCTTTGAGTACAGTTATCCAGCTAAAAAATCTTTGAGTAAGGTCTTTTACGACATTTTGTTTCCTATTGCGGTAACTCATGTGATATTCTGGATTTTTTAATTTTTTTGAATTTTTTATTCTCTTTTACCTTATCCATCCAACTTTTTAAAATAAGATTTACTACTCAATTTAACAATTGATATGTGTTTATCATCATTTAATTGTTTAAATTATGAATAAATTTGATTTGTTCTTTTAGCAAAAAATTTGTAGTTTATAATTCATAAAAAAATGAAAATTAACATGAATAAAAAAACTTAATTGATTACCCGTGTTCGTTGAATTATAATAAAAAATAGAAATTAATATGAAAAAGGAACTTAATTGATAACCCATATTCTTCGAATAATAAGTTTTTTTTGAAACTTTTATTTTTTATGATTTGTCTTAATTAAATTGAATATTTAATTAATTAAGCGCGGGCACGCGTGCACACACATCATTAGTTCAGGTTAATTGAAAATTGTAATTTTAATTTTTTCTTAATTTTTCCCACTATAAATATTAATAATTATGACTACTTTTTGTCAAAAAAATACATCACTACTTTTATATATTATTAATTTATATCATCTTTATGCTATCTTACTTTATTGGTTTTAAATAAAAAAATATTTTCAAAATATGTAACATAGCCCAACTAACAACTATTTCGTACAATACTATTTATCCAAATTAGTGCAAAAATAATAATATTTAGTTGCAGTAACAATAGTAAATTAGCAATAAAGCTAAATTCTATTGTACATGATAGCTATATTAACATGACAAGAACAAAATTATAATTATTTTTTGGTTAATGTTAAAAATTAATTATTTCTTATTGAGCAATGTAATTTTACAGTATTTCACCAAAAAAGAAAAAAACTTATAGAATTTCATATTATTTAATCTTTTTAAAATAATTTGATGTCTATTTTTCCCATGCAATACAAGAGCGAAAATCTAGTTGTTCTAAATGGCACAAAAGTTGTCTGCCCGAAAAAAAAAGAGGGAAAAAGAACAAAGCACAAAAGTTAAATAGTTATTATGGGAACTAGTGTGAGTATCCTATTTAATTTTCTTTTAGCTTGAATTTTTTATGCCGTAAGTAGTATATATGAAAATGTTTAACTATCATAAGAGTTGAAATATCCATTTGTGTTTACTATTCTAACTATTTTGAAAATAAATTTTGTTAATAACAAAGCGTTTTAAATTATACTCTCAGAGAAATTGGACAATAATATGGGATAGGCAGAAATGGGAAATAAGTCTATTTTAATGGGACCGAATGATTGGTAGCAGGGGTTTTCCAATCTCTCCCCCTCCCCCCTAAAGTTCTAACACTTTAACAAGTAATTAGGGTCTGTTTGTTTTTGTTTTTAATGTTACGCACTCAGTAGAGATTTGATGATTCGAAAGGTGTCAGTTATATTTTTGTTGCATCAAAACTAATTACAACTATTATAACTTGTTGCAAATAGATCGTAAATGTGAATGTCAAGTTTTAATGAGTATACCACTTGTATAAGAGCATATCCAAAAAAAATCTTTAAATAAAAATAGTTGTTTGGCTTAGATGGTAAGTGCTCAAAAAATATGCTCCACGGTATTCTTTAAATTAATATTTGAAAACAAAGGGTGGAGTTTGACTACGCAAATTTAACATCATAATCCATTCTCTATAATTTAACTATTATTACTATATTCTAATGCTTTGTTTTTCGGTTTAACAAACACTACAAGAAATATGAGCAACAACGACAAAATTTTAGCAATGAAAACCGAAGCGTCCCTATAGGGTACCATCTATGGTGACGATCATATGGTGGATGGTGGGACCCTGTATGTAGGATAGCGGCGACTATGTCGCCACTATAGCCTAACGTCGTTGCTAAAAATAGACCATATTTGGACAAAACATTTTTCGTTACCATATTTCTTGATCATAGCGACGACACGTAAATGTCGCAACTATATGTCTTGATCTATAGCGACGACGTGTAAATGTCGTTGCTATATTATTGGTGGGAAGATTTTTTGCCTTTGTCTCTTGTTTTTACCGACGATAAGTTGTTTCTATAAGAGATCGGATATTCGTCACTATAGTTGTAAAAATTTATATAATATATATTAAAAATGTGAATACAAACCAAAGGTTCATCCAGTCTAAATGGTGAGGTACAAGGGAGGGGGGAGTAAGGTCAGGGGTTCAAATCCTTGTGCTTACAAAATAAATATTGAGTAAAATGAAGTGGACTGGGTTGGTTCCAAGAGGTGGGCCGGGAAAAGTATTTTTTTTAAAAATTAATGCGGAAAAGGGTAAAATTTACAACGACGACACAGAGTCGTCACTATAACATGCCGCCGCTATAGCTTGGAAATGTCGTCGCTATAGGCAACAAGTACGGGCCTATAGTAACAATCAGATTGTTGCTAAAAATCGTCACTGTTGGACTATAGCGGCGACAATCTGTCCTAAAGTCACCGCTATTTGTCTGATTTGTTGTAGTGAAAATCACACTTGTGGTTTGAATTGTAGTTAGATGTTCAAGTTTAGAGTTGGAGGTGCTGAATTTTAATGGGCTTCCTGACAACATATATCCGTAATTTTCAACATACTTGAATGTAATCTTATTATTATTGCATCTTGATCTTATTGTAGGATAGGAAGAGCACAGTGAGATCCAATCAAGAAAATGTGATTAAGACAAGACTCTTCAGTGGGATGACTACAAATCTATGAGTTTCACCCAATGTGTAAGCGAATATAGATATATATATATATATATAGAGCAAGCATACACATTATTTTCTATATGTGCTATTGAAATCAGAATGTCATTGAAACTCCATGCTTAACTTGCCTTTTCAGGTAGTGAATGAAACTCTGCGAGTAGCCAACATAATTAGTGGAGTATTTAGATGAACAATGACAGATGTCAATATTAAAGGTGAAATATTTAACAAACTCCTTCTATAAGAGCACTTCTAATATAGCGGAAAAAAACTTAAATTTGGGGTTTTTCGGACAAGTTATACAATGTTAGGGCAAAAAGCCCAAAATTGGGGTGGAAAAATCCAAAAGAGCTGTTAAATTTGGCCCTTCATTTAGATTTTTTTCAACCCTTATTTTCCTCTACATTTTCCCTTTTACATTGAAAGTGCTCTAAGATAGCAAAAAAGATCTCTCGCATACGTCTGGTGAGATTATCCTGCCCAGTGCACATACAGTGTGAGATTATTCGATAACTTCTATATGATTTGTTCAATAATCTCTCACCATTTGTGCATCTGGCGAGATAACCCCGACAGACGTATAGTAAGAGAACGGAACTACTAAGATAGCCTATGTACATTTGTATATATTATGTTTCATGCATAGCTAGTGGCAGGAAAGGAGCTGGTCAGCTCGGATGGCCCGCAAAAAGCGCAAGCTAAGCTAGCTTGAGGCATGTTTTGGACAGGCTAAAATGCTTCTTTTTACGTTGGAAGTGCTCTAAGATTGCCTACATTTATATATTTCATATTTCATGTATAACTAGTGGCGGGAAACGAGCTCCACTGCTGGAGCAGCCCGCAAAAAGCCCAAGCTGAGCTGCCTTGAGGCATGTTTTGGATGGGATAAAGCATGGGCCAAGCCCAAAATTAGGGCAACGACCGAGCTCAGCTGGCCTTGTAGCTCAAGGCCGTGTTTGGCCTTTAAAATTTGAAGCCGCAGCCTGCCTGTTGTTTAACTAGGCTGTTGTTGCATCTGCAAAATATTTTCTTCCCCCTTTTTAAAGGAAGGTTTTGAACTATAAAAAAATGAAGAAAATTAAAAAAATTGAAAATTTCACAAGCCAAGCTCGACGTGGCATGGCTGGAAGAAAGCTTGAGCATAAGCATAGGTTGAGATAAAATCATTGTCCCATGCAAAAATATACTATAAATAGAAGGAAATGAAACAGAAGAAGGGCTGAACACCCCTATTTCATTCTTCTTGTCTTCTACATTCTGACACTCCCATTTATTACGGACAAAACATTCCTTTCATCTAGCATTTACTACTAAAATCAATTCAAATACAAATTTCCCTATAAACAAATTTTGTTTGTTGAGTCAAGTCCAATTATGGCATCAACAGGTAGTCCCAACAATGCTGTCCCGCAAATTTTCTATATTAAATCATCCTTTAAGTCCTCCAATCACTAACCTTAGATTATTCTAAGCCAAAAAGGGTCTTTAAAACCTCAATATTTCTCAATCAAAGCGGTATTTTAAGTTGGATTGTTCCTATATTTGAGTCATTTTCAAGTGAAAGGTGAGTGTTTTGGTGAGTTTTACTTAGTGTTCTTCCAGCCTTTCCATTTATGGATGATTTTTCTAGTGATTTTGCGTAAAAATCCTGAGATCCACCAATCAGAACTAAGACAAGTGTCCCTAGATAATTCTTGGAGATGGCCAATAAGAATATGGACTAGCGTCCCCTTTAATTCCTCATGTAATTTTTCTAGAATGAGCAAGTGGAAAGCTAGGATGAAGAGATGTGGCTTCTTAGTATTCATTCATTTATTAATCATAAAGTCCTCCCTCTTAACATAATGTGATAATTAGGTTGTTATATTTTGGGTCATAGTAGTCAATAACCCCCATAGTAGTCAATAACCCCGTTCTTACTTTGGAGATGTTATTTGAGTAATAATCATTTAACCCTATAACATATTTGATGCAAATTCAATTAATTATTCCATCATTGTCAAAGTAATTACACGCCGCTTAATTTATTTTTAAAATTTTGCAAGATGTTACATCGTGGCAATGACATTGCAAACCCAGACCAAGAAAATTTAAATTTAATTTTATTACTTTAACTCGTGCCGCTACGGCTTACCTGACTTTTCGAAATTTTCATATACTTATCTAACCGAATTGGATTATATTATGGGAACATAAACTATGTAATTTAACAAAAGTTCACATTCGACCTAAATAATTCAAAACTTATTGAACTAAATTCTAACGAATTAATTTCAATAGACGAACCAACTTATATAACATTTCACCAATATCAATCGAACCTTTGAAGTTATATATCAAGATGTCAACTTCTAATTAGTCCTTATTCGAACCAAAAACTTTCAAATTTTTAAATTTTGTTTCCTTTTCTTTCAAATGAACTAACTCTATTTAAGGCCTCAAAACACTTCCATTTCATCTCTTGCACCATTTTTCACAACAGGTAACTCTCGTTCCTACCTCTCTATCTTTTCTTTCTTATTGTTCCTCTTCAACATCAATAACTAACCTCTATTTTTTTTTCTTTCTTCTTTCTTGCAAGAATCAAACTCGAGGCATGAAAAAGAAAAAGCTTCAAGCTACACATCAAGAATCTAACAAAAAAAAAAAGCTAAAGAACTCTTAAAAAGAAAATCAGAAAAATAGTGTGCTCAATCAAGCAAAGCAAACCGAAGTTTTGACCCATCTTCAATCCTTCACCAAACACCGCAAAATTGGTGCCTATGGCTTCCTCTCGCTGCAAGGAACACTAATATGTAAGTATGTTGGATGGATAACGACCATCCTTGCCGAAAAGTAATCGAAACTGCCAAGCTCCTTCGCCAAAAACCACCATCATACCTTCTAATACTTACATGAACGGTAGAACTCATTGAGAGCTTTCTATTCCACCAATTTTTGCTTCAAATCGTCCGAGTTTTGGTTAGAAATTTTGGCCCTAGAAGCCCAGCCATTCAACTCCCTCTGTTCTTCACACCTATTCTTTTCCATTGTGTAATGACTAAAAAATTATAGATATAGGGTATTAACTTTTGGGTTTTGCATTTCAGTCGCTCAAAGTTCTAAAAACATGTAAAGAAGTCCTAAACTAATGGTCAATTCAAGTCTTGACCCCAAGCATTCCCAAGACATTTAACTTAACCCTAAAGTTATTATTTAAATAAAAATTGGTTCCCAAACATTTTAAATAATTAATTTGGCCCCTAAACTTTTCAGTTTTTTATAATTGGTCTCTAAAATTTTAATTCTAGTCACATAAGTCCTTAAACTTTTAATTCAACTTAAATTGACCCTCAAATTATTCAAATATATTAAATTGAAACCCTCTAATTATTATAAATGTTCAACTTAACCCATAAAGAATTTAATTACTTCATAAAGGTCCTAATTCCTAAACCAATTAAATTAATTATGAACTCTAACATTCATAAGTAATCAATTAGATCTTTAAATATTTTAAGAATCCAAAATCTTAATAGTTTAACATTCATAAACGTTCAATTAAGTCCTTAAAATTTAAGATTCTCCTTTCAATGATAATTTAAACATACTAAATCACTTTAAACTTTTATTTGCTAGACAAGGGCGCTTTAAATTCTAAGTTTTAGTAGCACTGCTCGCGCAACCTTTCAAGTACACTTTTATCAAGACTATTGAGGTGGGGTTTACATTATGCAAATCTTTGTTGATTGAACATGTATTTTCCTTATGTGTTGATTATGGTTGTGACTAGAATGCATTAAAAGACTTGCCAAGGACCATAAATTGGACCGGGGTCAAACACGGGCCCTTAAGATAGCCCACTGTGCAATTATGATTACTAGCACTATGTATATCGTTAGGGACCGCAAATTGGTCTGAGGTCAAAAGAAGCCCTTAGGATGGCCCACAGTACAACTTTGAAAATTTTTAAAAGTTTAAAGAGTAAAGCTTACGATTGTGACCACATATTTGGCTTGACATGGATTAATTAGATTGCCCCACTGAGTATAATATTATTATTATACTCACTCCAACTTTCCCTGCTTCCAAGTTAAGGGGCCGAGCATGGTCAAGACGATGAGCGGGATCAATTAAATATTTTGATTAAATGTAATGTATTGCCCTTTTTTTCTAAATACTTGATTGGTATTATATTTTGATCAATTTTGTCGACAACTATAAATATACATTTTGGGCATTATGTATATGAAATTATCATCATGTATCCACCTACATTCTATCCTTATTAGTTTATCTGTTTAAAAAAATTACTCAATAATGAAAATGCGACTTTTAACAGCGCTCGTAACTTTTAGAAATTGCGGCGTTATAGCATGGTATCAGAGCAAGGTCTATGTTTCTATAGACTTGCAAAAATTTCCCAATTTGATATTGTTGAAACTTTAAAGTTGAAATGTTTCATGAGATTTTTCTACCTGCTCTCACGGCGCGGCGCCGCGCCACGCCTACTTTGGAAAGGTAAAATATTTAAAAAGAATTTTATTCATTGAAGTTAAACAATTTTCCTCTGGATACATTAGTTTATGGTGTAACTGCACCTATGTATATATGAATTTATTGACGTGAAAAAGTTATGAAAAATGTGATTTGTTAATTTAGATGTAGTTTAAATGTTTTAGAAAGAAATATTCTATCCGTGTAATTTAAATCTTTTACTATGTTATGATGAATGATTGAGCACGTGATGCTAGGTTTTAAATTTTCAAAAAAATTTATTATTTTAGTCCTTGGAAGTAAGCTAAAAGATGTAGAAGAGGACCTACTAGACTTTGTCTTTTCATAAATGGTAGGTCAGATGGCTCATATGCTTAGAACTTGTAGAAAGACCTGTACCCTCAAGCCTAATGGGGTTAAAAAGATGGTGTATAATTATTGGTGCCATTCTTGGATTGAGGGTCATACTGTGGGCTAGCATGGCCGAGAATTAATGGTGATATGGCAAGAAGTACAGAATATGTAGTACTCAGTCACCCATTTCGAGGCTGCTTGATGTCTCATTACTTCCTTGCCACCATATTGGCAGCAAGTATCTGAGGCTTTGCTCCAAGAGAGAGTGATTGAAGAGCCTGGGGTACCTTCCACTATTGATTACCCTACTTTCACCACTGCTGTTATCAGAGAGTGGGATAGATTTGAGGCCCAGCATTCTATGGTCCCTAATTGCGTGGAGATGGTTGCGCCAGCCAATGCTCCACCGCTAGACTCGAACTCTGAGATAGCACTCCTAGATAATGATAAGGTGGCTTTTAGATCTCTCACCGCAGAGACAGCCCCTTTTAAGATAGCTAGGGCCGACGAAGGGCCCAGCCATACGAGGGAGAATGATACCGATGACAAGTAGTGACATCAAGAGTTTGTAGACTGACTAGCTATTTAACTGACATTAAGTAGGATCCTTTGTGACCGTGAGAAACGAACTTATATTGCAAACTTATTATCTATTATGTTAAGATTGGGATGTAATGAAGTGGTTAACTCGTACTACACTTTTCTATTATGTCATGCTATATTAATGCCTTTTATGGATGAGTACAGTGAATAGTTCTGTCAAGTGAATTCTAAATTGAACGAGTGTTTTGGGAGTTAAGAGATGGTACGCCTAGGACGACCACAAGCCTAGCCAGCTTCAAGTAAGAATGGAGAGGCTGCCATTTTGCGAGACTTGCTTAATGCCATTCAAGGGCTCAACTAAGGTCAGAGCATACCTACTCCACAAGATGCCTCCGACTCACTTAATCCCCCAAACCATGCGAACCACAATAACAACAACAACACTGGCATGGTTATCAAGCAGTTTCACCGATACAAATCACCGTCTTTCAACAGTAGGGCGCCCTAGCTGTAGAGGAGTGGCTTAGAGTGTTGGCGCGGGTCTTCAAACACATAGCCTGCTTGGATGCTCATAAGATATCCTGGGCCGAGTTCATGTTCATGGGGGATGCTAGCCATTGGTGGGAATTGTACTTGCATATGAGAACTAAAGCGCAATAGCATGAGCTAACATGGGAAAGGTTTAAAAGATTGGTAAAGCTGAGATACTTTCCTCAATCCCTTCGTGACCAAAAGGAAACAGATTTCCTCCAACTCAAACAAGGGAGCCTATCTTTGTTGGAATATGAAAGGAAATTTGAATAGCTCTCGAAATTCACAACTCACCTGGTCGACACTGATGAGAAGAAGGTCAAGAGGTTTGAAGGAGGTCTGCGACCGAAGATTGGTAGGATCATGGCCGCCCATGCATTCATCACTTATGCCTAAGTAATGGAATGGACACATGCTATCTCAGACCGTCTGAATCTGGGTCAGCCTACTCCAAAACTGGCAGAACCTACTGGAAAGAGAAAGTGGGGTAACCACTAGAAGGGAAAGGGCAAGCATCATAACAAGGTAAGACTGAGGGCAGTACTAAGACGAAGCCTAGTACTGATGCATCTACGGAAAAGCCTTTATGCTCGAACTACTCAAAGCACCACTTTGTAGAATGGTTGATAGTTTAATCTGGAATAGTTAGTTTACGACTCTAGCTGTTGAGTGTGTCACTGGAGTTGGAATCTTTTTATTCATACTTTTTTATCATCAATTTTTGACTAATTTATAATGTGTCTACGGGTTGTTTATTTGCTATGTACAATAACATAATTTCTTTTCTTAGTTGGTTGTGCAATTACAATCCTTGAGTGCACTTATGATAAAAATAAATTGGTCACAGCAAAAATGAAGAAAAAGTGTGTGCAAAGGGACACAAAAAGTTGTGAAGTTGGCTTGATAGATTCACATCTTTTTCATACCTATATAAGGTTCTCTACCTCTCCAATCAATTACAAGCAGTAGAGGCAATAAAAATATTCATCCTTGAAGTGTGTGTAAAGGGAAACAATAAAGTATATAAATGATATTGCTTGAATTGATGTAAATTCATGTTTTAGTACTTTCAATGAAGGTACAAATCTTGCACATTTATTAATAAATTCTTTTTATCATATTTCTCCCCACAAATCGCACGAGTGTTAAACTAGCAATGAAATGATATTGATGTAAGCAGACCTACAAGTCACACACAATGACGCAAATATAGAGTGAATACTGAAAACATTTCAAATGCAACCAGCCCTACAACACACTCAGTATCCATACATGAAAGGTCCAAAACCCATAAAAGTGACAGACAAAATAAGGGGGAATTACACCGTACACTTGGAACTTAATTTTTAGTTCAGAAATACTTGGTATACTTTAAAATTTCGAAAATACTTATTTTTTTATTTTCTTTATTATTTATTTATTTATTTAACTATATTTTATACAAACCCCCATCCCTTGTCCCCCACTAACTTGCACGCTGGCTAAAATCCGATCGACCGGTTACCGAAAGTGAATCGAGCAAGCAAAATAAGCAAAAGCACGTTGTTTTGTAACCACACAAGTAGGTTTTTACCTTTTTTTTATTCCCTTTTATTAACAATACTGCTATAATGTTGATAATAAGTGATATAAACGCGCCTAAGTTCTTCCTATGGTTTTGTCAACAGAATTTTTGTTTCAATTCCTCTTAATGTTGACGATTCTTCTAGTGTGGTACCGGTTTCTAAACATTCACAATTCCTTATAACACATAAGTTAAGATAACAGTTAAAGTGCACACCTTTCTATTCCTATTGACATTCCTCAATAGGGAATGCATGTGATCTACGAGATAGATCAAATGTTCCTTTGAAGAAAATAGACAGCCTAATGTTAGAGTTAATCTAGCTTTCCAACTAAATCAGAATATGTCTTCTACATCACCTTTTAGTGATTTAACAAATGGTATTGTTTCTATTTTATAGCCTTATCCTTTTTATGTCTAATTGGCTTTGCTTATAATTTACAGTCTAGCTAAGGAGACAGATCAAGCTCTGAGTTTAGAGCCTGATCTCCAGTCACATACGCCGCCACCTCACCTGACACAGGCCAGATGGCGGCATGTGATTGGAGATCAGGCTCTGAGTTGGGTTCTAAACACGGAGCCTACTCTCTTTTCTTAGAAAATCATTACAATCAGTCTGGCCAAGGAAACAGATCGGGCTCTAAGCTCCCAATCATATGCTGCTACCTCACTTGACACGGCTGGGCAATTTCCAGCAACCACTTGCACCTCATGGGTTCTTAAGTTTGACATCTACAAAAGTTGTAGGAAAGAGAGGAGTAAATTCTTTCGTATTCAGTGAGTAAGAAGGTATTTTAATTCATATGATGCAAGCTTTATCTTTAATTTAATTATGCACAAGAATAATAAAATCATTTTCTTTCACAAAAGCAAGAAAATTCTTTAATGTACAAGAAGCCCCAAATTAGACTACTGCCTGTGGCGCGCACAAGATTTATATTGATTCATCAAGTCCATAGATAATTGAGTGGATCCACAATCAAATTCCGGTTGACCTCTATTGGAATTTCCACATAAGCCATAGAGAAATCACAAAGACAAGCCACCATCCTATTAATTACCCACCTCAATATCATTAGGCGACTCCTAGCACATAACAAAATACCACACAGCATATCACATAACAAAACAAAATGGGTAAAGTATCAACTAGTGATTAAAAATACAAGAAACAAATCCTTTTGTTCAAAGTGGTGCATAATCAAGAATAAAATACCAAAATCATTGAAATCATTGCTAAATAAAAAAAGGGAATCAAAACCCAAGTTACTCACCTATTTAACATATTTTCCCAAAGATTGCTTAAATTGTCCTAAATCAAAAAGTGTCCCCAAAATCTTAATATTCCTCAATCAAAGTTATGTTTGAAGTTGGATTTTTACTTATATCTTTGATTAGATATTTGGTAAGAAAGAAAGATATTATATGGATGGGAAGAGAGAGATAAGTGGAGTGTTGGGATAAAGTTTTGGTAAATTCCTCTATTATTTGGCCATTTTATAGCTATTAGATTAATCTAGAATTTATTTATCTTTAATTAGCCTTTGAATTCCACTAATTACAAAAGTAACATGTGTCATATAAAATGGAAAATTTAGCACCATGTATTTAGAGGATGATATGGCTAAACTTTGGTCATTCATTTATTGCTCATGAAATCCTTATGGTTTATATTCCCTTGTAAGTGAGTCACTATCTTTTGAGTCATATTACTCGAGGTCCTTTCATTACCAAAGTTATTAAAATAAGTCTAAATCTTAAAATTTTAACTTAACCTAGCTAACTAATCTGTTTATAAAATTTATCTAATTATCATCATCGATGAAGTTTAACGCATTCTTAACTTATTGATCTAGAATTAAAATTTTCGGGATGTTACAATCTACCTTCCATAAATGAATTTTGTCCTCAAAATTCACTAAGCGTTATGGCGATAACTATTATTTTCAAAAGTATAGTATATCGTTTCAGTAAATTTTCAAAAGCACTGTATATGACCGACAATCTAACGTCCCCATGTAGGCCCTTGGTAGGGAACGGTGAATAGCACTTAGGTTAAAGATTGTACCTTTAATGCCCTTATCATTAATCAGATTATGGCAATACTCCCCAACAAGTTTTGAATTATTAGGACAATCTTTGACCATATGCCCTTCTTTTCTAAACCCATAACGTACCCTCAGTCGTTTCTCACAAGGTCTAGTATGCCATTTATTACATGTTGGGAATCTGTTTGTACTATTTTGCTTTGGTTCTTCCTCTGAATTGAACCTTTTAGCATTCGACGTAATTTTAAAATTTTCCTGGCCTCGGTTATTTCCTTTGTCCCCATTAGGAGGTTTCAGGTTTTGACTAGAATTAGACCTCTGAAATTTCCAACTCTAGTGATGTTAGCTTCAACTTGTCCGCTAATAGTGCCCGATCCACGATAACTACAAAACTTGAACTTGCATTGCCCGACGTTAACACGTCTCTAACTAATTCGGGTTTCAAACCCTCCATAAATTGATTGATTTTTAACTCCAAAATTCCCAACATGTAAGTTGCAAATCTATATAATTCTTCAAAATTTTGGACATATTCTCCTACTATCATTTGGTTTTGCCTCAAGTGGATAAATTCATTCAATTTCTGGTTTCTAGCCGCCAAAGAGAAATACTTAATATGGAATTTATTACAAAATTCCTCCCAAGTTAATTCTTCTGCTTCTCCCATACTGATTAAAGTGTCCCACCAATAGTCTACACTCCCTCTTAACATGAAAGTTGCACAATTTACTTTTTCATGATTGGGGACGTGCATAAAAGAACATTCTTTCCATAGTTTGAATCCAATTCTCAGCTTCAATTGGATCCTTGGATTCCTCAAAAATTGGAGTTTTAAGTCGGCGAAATCGCTCCGTCACATCATCTCTATCTTCCCTATTACACGACGATTCCCTGTTTGAATTTTGTTGAAGAAGTAGATCAATTTGATGGGCATGTTAACTAACCTATTAAGTCGAATGATCTACTGCATTGTTAGTGTCGTCGTGAGACATTTCCTTTACCTATTCATGAGGTTAATTTATTACCCTCAAAATTTTTGCTTATTGATATATATATATATATATATATATATATCAATAAGCAAAATTTATATTTTTTCATAGAATGGGACATCTATCTATTTCTTTATTCTCCAAAAATTGTATTTTAAACGAATTGATCCCAAAAAATGAATTTTTTTTTATAAAATTTATATATGACAAGATTTCAAGGAAGTCAAAGCTCAGTCTGTGTCAAAGGCCAAAGAAATTCAAGAGTCAATACTAGGATTAGTGTAAAAATTCATAGGTCGAGTCCAAGTATGAGAAGTATTGGAGACCGAGTTTGATTTGGATGCAAAAGAAACAAAAAGAATTCTTTTGATTAAAGTAAGGGCCAATCATATGAAAGAAATAGTGCTTGAAGACTAAAGGATCATAGAAAGATAATTTGGGGTCGATCTAGAGCAAATCAAAAAGTTCAGTGACTTTTGATGCAAATTCGGGAAAATTCATGTTTTGAACCATGCGGCCGCATGGTGTTCACCGACTTAAGTAGAAAGGTCAGTGCAGCTGCACCAAAGGAGCGGTGCACCCGGCACTGGCTAGGCGCCAACACTGCCTCAAGAGGAAGAAAGCCCTGTGCACCAGTAGGCAGTCCTTCTAGTTGATGATTTTTTTTACTCTTTTTTGTTCCTTTTTCTTATTTCTCTTGTAATTATTTTGGTTCCAAAATACCTCAAATATAAATAGAAACCATTTGATGTCTCTTAGAGTTGGCTTGGTATTTGGAAACAAAGTGGAGGTTATTATCTTTTTCTTCTATTTGCCTTGTTCATATAGGAATGTTTTCATCCATTACTTTTGGGGGAAGAATTAGGGTTCATTTCCTAATTTGGCTTAAGTTGGTTTATCAAACACCTCCGAAGCCTTCTAGGGAAAATTCAATCAATGTGGGAATCTTTACTCCATGTCACTTGGCTTCTACAAAATAGAGCGGTCTACGTCCTATGCCTTTTTACCATGTATCTAATAAGTGTAGTTCTTACTAAACTAGAAAAGGTGTACAAATTACCCATAAACTTAGTAAGTAGCAACATATTTGCAAGCCGGTTGGTTGATGCCTTGTGCGAAGTAGATTATGCATGTAGGGCCCTTGCAACGCTGTTCTGGTACCACTCTTGTCACACCCCTGCTATCTTATCCAATATTATTCAGTTACCTATATTCATTCGCGGAAATTTTCATTTCCAATTTTGGTCTTTGTGCCAACTGCGAGGGGCGAGACATACAAAACAAGCAAGTTGTTTATTTTTGAATAATCATTACAATGTTAGAATAGAGTTTTGTAAACTCTTCTTTGAGTTAAGAAAACCGAAACAACCTTATACTTAATTACCAAATTTCTTTTCATATTTGGAAATACTTATAAGCCCTACTTGTCATTACAAACATCAAGAAGTAGAATCAGCTTCTTATAGACGTTTACATTCCAACCCAAATGCTTTGCATAATTACTACTAGATTTACAATAAGATATTAAAAAACACAAGTTATATCAATAAGCATATTTTATTGATTAGCTAGCCGAGTTAAGTGATTTGAAAGCCTTGACATTGAAAATTAGGCTTCCAACCTTTACTAAAAAGTATCATAATAACCTTTCTTTATTACACTTCTATCTACTTTTACTAATACATAGTTTTTATCATGAACTACTACATGACTCTTAATATAGTTTTAGCGGGCTATCAAACATGAATATATTGATAAGGAAGTATAATAGTTTATTCCAAATATAGTATCAAAATATTTTTTTAACCCAAAGTTGCCTTCGCATTAGCTTCAAAGTCTGCTTCCACATGCATAATCTTACTCCCACTACCGACATCTCCCAACAACCGCTTGCACCTCACATGTTCTTAGGTTCGACATCTACAGAAATTGTAGGAAAGAGAGGAGTGAATACTATCGTATTCAGTGAGTAACAAGATATTTTAATTCATATGATGCAAGCATTATCTTTAATTTAATTATGCACAAGGATAATAAAATCATTTTCACAAAAGCAAGAAAATCCTTTAATGTAAAAGAGGCCTCAAACTACTAGTTAGATTGCTACTGGTGGTGCACACCACATTTATACCAATTCATCACTATGGATAATTGAGTGGATCCACAGTCAAATTTCGATTGACCCCTATCGGAATTTCCACATAGACTCCAAAGAAATCACAAAGACAAGCTATCATGCTATTAATTACCCATCTCGGTATTACTAGGTGGCTCTTAGCACGGGAAAATGCCACATAGCATACCATATAGCAAAACAAAACGGGTAAAGTATTAACTAGTGATTAAAAATACAAGAAACATATCCTTTTGTTCAAAGTGGTGCATAATCAAGAATAAAATACCAAAATCATTGAAATTATTGCTAAATATAAAAAGGGAATCAAAACCCAAGTTACTCACCTTTTTAACATATTTTCCCAGAGATTGCTTAAATTGTCCTAAATCGAGAAGTGTCTCCAAAATCTTAATATTCCTCAATCAAAATTATATTTGAAGTTGGATTTTTACTTATATCTTTTATTAGATATTTGGTAAGAGAGAGATATTATATGGAATGGAAGAGAGAGCGAGATAAGTGGAGTGTTGGGAGAAAGCTTTGGTAAATTCCTCTATCATTTGGCCTTCTTATGCTATTAGATTAATCTAGAATTTAATTATCTTTAATTAGCCTATGACCAAACTTTGGTCATTCATTTATTGCTCAATAAATCCTTATAGTTTATATTATCTTGTAAGTGAGTCACTATATTTTGAGTTATGTTACTCAACGTCCTTTCATTACACAAGTTGTTAAAATAGGTCTAAATCTTAAAATTTTAACTTAACCTAATTAACTACTATGTTTATAAAATTTATCTAATTATCATCATTGGTGAAGTTTATAACACATTCGAAACTTATTGATCTAGAATTAAAATTTCCGAGATGTTATAATCTACCTTCCTTAAATGAATTTCGTCTTCGAAAATCACTAAACATTGTGGCTATAACTATTATTCGCAAAAGCATAGTAAGTAACCGTATTGATAACGTTTCAGTAAACTTTCAGAAGCATAATATACGACCGACAATCAACGTCACCATGTAGGCACTTGGTAGGGAAGGGTAAATAGCACTTAAGTTAAAGATTATACCTTTAATGCCTTTATCATTAATCGGATTATGGCAATACTCCCCCAACAAGAATGTTTTGGTTTGAATTATTAGGATAATCTTTAACCATATGTCCTTTTCTGCACCCATAACATAACCTCGGCCGTACTTATAATTAGTTATCCATAACATCCGCCCTTCTTTTCTACATCTATAACATACCTGAAATTGTACTTATTATAATAATAATGATAATAATTATTATTATTGACAAGAATTACGTCGAACGAGTACGCATGTGTTAAATTCAGTCACCTCCATAAGGAGTGAGGCCACCTCATCATGAGATAAACTGAATTTAACACTTGGAAAGGGGTGGGCATTGAAAAACCGAAAAATAGACTCGAAGCGGACCTATTTAGGCAAGTTCGTTCGGTTTTTTAAGAGAACGGTTCTGTCAACAGTTCAAAGAAGGCTAAACCGAGTCAATCCAGTTCGCGGGTTTGGTCAAACCCGCTTAAAACCAAACCAGATAGACCCAGTTTAATTAAACCGGTTAAAGCAAAAATATTTATAGATATATATATATATTTTATAAAAAAAGTGTTTCAGAGATAGACTTTCAGAGTTCAAGCACAGCAGCAAGCTAACATTATTCACAATACAAATCGCAAATTGTCAACTCATAATAGAGAATCACATTTGGCAAACTCAAGTCAAAATTGAAACCCTAATTTTACTGCTGCTGCTGCTTCGCTTCGACTGCTGACTACTACTCCCTTCTTCCCTTGCCCCGTGTATTTCTTTGAGAGAGAGAGAGATGTTACTAAGTTTTCTTTTTTCCTCTTTCTTTTGGGCTTTAAATTTGGCGGCCCAAATTAAAAAAAAAAAGACTCCAAACCACAACTCAATGGGACCTAGCCCATTGGTTTGGCTTGATTGGCCCATCGGGCCGGTCTCAGTTTTACAATCTATAAACTGAGTTCAAGTTGGGTCGGGCTCGGGTCCACACCAAAACCGACCCACCCGACCAAACGCCCAGCCTTAACTGAAATAGCGTTTAGGCGTAATCCATTAAGTTCCATACATCTACTTTCCTCTCGAATCACGCCCTTGTTCTATTCCAAAGTTACTTATCAATTAAAAAAATCTTAGGAATTTCCAATAGGCATTATTATTTGACATTATTTTCAGTTTGCAAAGTTTTTTTTCTAATCGTGATTCAAATTGTGCTCTAATGATTAAAATTCTCACATTCCAGGTCAGAGGTCCCGAGTTCGAATCAGATATGCCACTCCCCGAATTTCTCTCCCCTCCTCTGTATCCTTCCTTGTACCAAAACAAAGATTTTTTCAAATCATTTTATGCACCATCATTCCCAAAATGCCAACCTCAACTTCTCTAAAATCCACCCCCCTCCCCCACAAACCCAAGAAATAAATAAATAAATAAAAAACCCCCCCAAAACCACACGAGTCCACATATCCTCTCAACTTCACCAGGCATTCCTACTCCATGCAACAGTAGCTCCCCTTCACTTTGCTTCTGTAAAAATCTGACATGCCAGTAGACAAGAATAATGTTATCTCAGAAATAAAACAAGGGTGTTTAACACACGCACAAAAGGAAATAAAACAAGGTTTCTTGTACATGTGTGCGTGCGTGTATTCCTGACCTCAGCGATTAAAATGTTAAACATTAAATGACTGGAAGTATAATTAACATGTGTGCGTGCGTGTATTCCTGACCACGGCGATTAAAATGTTAAAAATTAAATGATTGGAAGTATAATTAATATCTAACGATCTAATAACCACTTCAAAGCCAACAGCTTCAGTCTGCAGATGCCAATAACACGTCACCAGGTAATCAAGACACTGAACAAGAATTCTCCAGAACTATTGGAATTCTCCAGAACTAGTCAGACAATAGTTTGGTAGTTCACCAACATGCAACAATTTGATAAATTTAGTTGACACCAGCTCCCAGAAGCATACGTTTCTATGTCACAATAGATATATCAACCCATATAAGGCAAATCTGTGCAGAAATCATCCCAGGGAATAAACCATTCGCTCAGATAGCTCCTTGCTCACAACTCTTTGGTACCTGTGCAACTGGCTCTCAATGAACTTTCTGTAATTGGACTCAAATGCTTGTCGTAGGTCCTTTAAACAAAGTAAAGCATGTGAATTAGAATTTTAACATGTTCTATAATTTTAGACTTGTTTCAAATGTGCTCAGGTCTAATACATAAGGAGGGAGTAACAGAATGCTTTTAAGTTATGCAGTCCATCATTGGCATACATATCTCAATCCACATTGTGTATAGGAGATGCTCTTATTAATGCAATTTGCAAATGACAACTAAAAGGTTTGGTTTTGGCAAGTCTTAGAATTGAACACTCATAGACTGCAGGAGTCATTCTAGGGGGAGAGTACTCCTTTACTCCCCCCCCCCTCCCACGATTCTCCCACCATCAGGGGGGCCAAGTAATGGAGTACTCTCCTCTCTCTAGAATTTTTGCAGACTGCAGTCGCTAACTAAAGACAAATGAATTTATTTTTTTCAAATTAGGCTAATGCCATGCCGTTGGATTAACATATGGCATAAAAGTAGTTTCACACTTCATCCATATGACAAAACAGTGGACCACTTTAACATATCACTGATTGACAATAAATATTTATATAGATAATAACATGCAAAAACTCACTGGAAGGGGGCATATATTTTAACAGATCTTCAATGAGTAGCAGCCTTCAGCTTCAATGTTTGAAAGGTAAAAATGATAACAAATTCAGCTTGAAATATGCTGATTAAGGTTTTGGATTTTGAAGTAAAGATTTTGAAATTTTGTAGAATATGGATATCATATTATTTCAGTTAATTGACAACACAAGAATCAGGGCTGTATAGACAACTGATAATTTACGTTTTGGGGGGTCTTAAAGAGCATATGATAAAAATATGAATCAGGGCCGTATAGATAGTGAAAATTTACGTTTTGTGGGGTCTTAAGAGCATATTAAAAAAATCACATATTTCATTCAAAATACTCTCTCTCTCTCTCTCTCTCACACACACACACACACACACACACTTTTCTCGCGCACACCATTGCATTGGAGATGCTCTAAGATTTGTGAATTAAAGCAAAGTAATATGTATACGGAACCATTAAGTGGCTGTTCAAACAATCCTTGACATTTTTTCTCCATAAAATAAATAGCTACTTCTGTCAAACTAGCTACTTATATATTTATGCTAGGCAATTTTCAGAGTTTATTAATGTCACTCTATGTTGGTCGGTCTCTCCATGTTCGGAGAACTACCCGTGTTGGACACTAGGTTATAGGATAAGGATATGGGATCCTTCTTGGATCTTTTAAATAAAAAGAAAATCAGTTGTAATTCAAATCAAGAGAAGATCCTTTGTATTCCCCAAGAATGCATATAAAATTATCAAAATATAAACTTCCAAAGTCAACTTTTAGTGAGTTTTTAAAACGGATTCATGTACTTTCCCAAAATTTGGACCCCTAGCCATATCCCAGTGTCCTAGATTTGAAGAAAAGAAGGATCTGAAACATAAAGTCTTAGCAACATAGATGTCAGTTAGGTTCACAAATCCATCTAATCGGGATGAATTATGTAAACATAAAACAAGGTAATAACAGCTTAAAAGAATCAGCACACTAATAGTACGTACCTTGTATCTCAGACGTGCACCTTTAAACCCTATCAAGATATTACTGGCATCAACATCTGATTCCATTGTGGATTCAGAGCCTGATTCATCATCATCATAATCAACTGAATCCTCAGAATCAAGGTCAGTCATTTCTTCATCATCATTAACATTAACATCATTTGGTTCTTCGTTAAAAGGGTCCCCATGTTGGTCTTCGCTACCATTATTAGTAACATCTCTAGCAGGCTGTGATGATGAATCTCCAATTTGTGAAGGATTAATATCAGATAGGACCACATATTTTCTCCTGTCTAGAAGTGCCTTTGCAACATCATATGGAACCCAACTAGACAAGAGAGCCCATGTCAGAAATAATGACTAAACAAATAGAGAGGTAATAATACTTTAGCTTACAATCACAAGTCATAAATATTGCGAGTCGTAACATTCATGAAAATAGGGTTACCATATGAAACAAAGACATTGATCTGCCATCCAGAGTGGATCACTAATCATTAAAAAATAAATACACAAATAAATTAAAAACCTCAAGTTCAAAAGTTTTTACTCAAGCACAACCCACCATGACACACAAAGTAACACTAGTGAGATTATCTTTAAATGAAACTTTAAGGCTTAAAGGTTTAAAAAGCCTAGATTTACTCGACGTAAACTTTTAAGACTCACTCACCTGTTATATTAAATTGAGACTTTCTAAAGACTTTTAAAAGTAAGGAGTTATTTAGTTGAGATTTTTTGAATATCTCAATAAGTGTTGACGTATTTTACGATTTCATAAAATACGTGAATTTCTGAGACTTATAGTGAAAAATATAAAGAAAGTCTTCAAAATTGTCTCCAATATACAAATTCAACTTATGGAGACTTCCTGAATTAATAGAGAGAGGGCCAAAAAAAAAAAAAGAGAACGCCATTCCTCTTTAATTTATCTTAGGTTTCGATTATGCATTTGTCAAAGCTCATTTATGTTTCCATACTCTTCAATTTTCTTTGCCAATGTCACATCTTTATTTTTCTCATCATGCACTTCTCATTGAGTGGACAGTTAAGATTTTTGCAATAATGATTCTCAATTTCAATTGTATCAAGATAAGTTTGATACAAATTATGGGTTTGAATTATGAGGAAATTATAATGAGAAATGAATGTACGGTGAAAATTTTTCACCGTACAATGTTGGGTTTTTTTAGATGCTCCAACAAACTCAAAACTTTTTAGATGCTCCAACAAACTCTTTATATTTGCCTCTTTTTCTTTTAATTTTTCCAATGTGTATTTATTATACTTTCATTCTGTTAGCAAAATAAATTGTATTGTTTTATTTTTTTATCGTCAAAATTAAAATTAAAAGTTTAATAAGTCCAGAAATGGGTGGTTGGGAACTCCATACGCAACCAAATAGAGAGTGGGTTTTGAAGCCAAAACCCATTCTCTAAATTTAAAAGTTGAATTGGAAAGTCTATTGGAGTCAATCTTTAAGGTTTTGCTCTTTAAGATAAAGAGAATCTTTCATTTAAGATTGTCCTGGAGATGCTCTTAGCAAAATACAATAGAAATTACATAAAGTTAAATCCCCCAATCCTCCCTAACCGAATATTGCCTACCAAAAGAGCCCAATGATGCATTGTAGGAAATGGCACCAGTTCTAATTATACAGCACACACCTTTCTATGTGAACATCTTGCTCATGAACTATTGATAAAAGTAACAGGTAACAGGTGTACCAGAAGGCATAAGGATGATTTAAAATACCAACAACATCATCATTTGTTGTTATCTCTATTCCGAGGTAAAGCTTGTCATAATGAAAAAGAATATAGGTTACCACCAGAACTGACAAGCTCGAATAATATCTCCAAATATCCATATGAAAATCAACGAACTGGAAATAACTCCAAACATTCTTTGCCAGATAGATACTGAACTTCAAAATTTGCACAAATTTGAGGTGGTTAAGGATTCAAGTTTACTTACTGATAGCGAAGAGGGCAGAGGAGCTCAGAGGGTCGATATGCAGCTTTGTATCTCATCTTGCTGCAGGAATGAATGTAATAGCCAAGATAGTAGTACTGGAGACTTGGGCAATGTACTTGATTCTGTCTAACCCATTTTATTTCTTCCAAAGCTGAAAATTTGCCCAGAGACAAGGCGGCAAGGTCAGGGTCCCAGAATAGATATTTGCTAGACACGCATCTTGGGAGGATATCAATAACGCCAACTGCAAGTAGCTTCCCATCAACGATATACTGCTGATGGAAAGAACCAAAGCCAGATGGGGGCACTGTACCGTAAGAATTTGGGGGAACATATACTAAAGGAGTGTCAACCAAAAACCTTTTGTATGAATCTTCAGTGACATGATCAGGTCGATCATTATGGACTCTAAGCTGGTATTTCCTATACAAAGAATATTCTTCATAATCAAAGCTTGACCTTTTCAAACGAATCTCAAACATATGCTTTTGGCCATTAGGTTGTCTAGTGGTTTTTTTTGAAGAATGGTCACCTCCACTTGCTTTACAGGACTCCGTTGATATTTTAGTAATTCCAGCGACCCTTTTTGTGTCAGAATAAAAATTAATGTGTCCATTACAAGCTCTAACTGACAACCCTGATGACGCTGTGAGCTCTTTTAACTTGCATGCCAAAGTTTCCGCAATAAGCTCAGGAGAAGGCTCAATAGAATGTCCATCCACCCCAACACGTAGTCCAAATGACTTCATGTGCTCGACATGTATCTTGCTTCGCTTCAAAGAAGCTGCAATCTGGAATGCAATATTGCAGGAATATACGAGATCTTCCGACAGTTCTGCTTGTAGTTTCCTCTTAGCAGGTGGAACTTTCTTTACAGAAGCTTTCGGCAACTGAATATCGCAGAAACAATCACCCATTTTCACCCATGACCGTGCCACATTATCCATCTGCTCTGATGCATAATGGATAAACAAGTTGTCTTTTTCTTTACCTTCATAATCAGTTCCCAAGAACATGTTGGAAGCTGAACTTGTACTCGGGTTTTCTGCATTGCTGCATGATCGCCCAGACAGATTTTGTTTATCTGATAACTTGTTTGATCTTTTCACATCTAACTGGCCATCCAGAAACCTACAAGAAAGTCATCCTGCTCTTCCGATCTCTTTGCAAAATATTTGGCAAAAACTAGATATTTAATTGGAAAAGTACATAAATACTAGCAGAACCCTACAAGAAAGTCATCCTGGGGAACTATCAGTAGCCACTAAAATGAAGGAAACATAAACTGGA
The DNA here is from genome assembly GCA_963692815.1 of Nyctanthes arbor-tristis. NCBI lineage: Eukaryota > Viridiplantae > Streptophyta > Magnoliopsida > Lamiales > Oleaceae > Nyctanthes > Nyctanthes arbor-tristis. The sequence goes on along the minus strand of CAVNYN010214902.1, from coordinate 18,188 downwards.
TGGTTGTTAGACGGGAATGTCAAGAAAATAATACAACGGTCCTCGGAACATTAATTGTAGTGTTTTTTTTTTTTTTTTTTTTGCGCGGGGGAAGCAACACAATAATAAACTGCACTGTTCATATTGTGATGATAATCATAGTCACGAAAATTAAATTCAGAGAAGGAAGGTATATAATCATCAAATTGCTGAAAATAATTGCCTGAGTAACTCGTTATGCGAACAAAATAATTACACATTCATTTCTAGAGTAAGGACGTCCATTTAGATATACAAATTGCAAAAGTATATAAAGAATGGCAATTGACGACAAGTTTATCTTAGACAATGCAGGACCCAAAAAAAAAAAACTGGGTACACATTCAAATATGCACCACAAGAACACCTAAATATATGCACTTCTACGCACATTGTTGCTCATATTTTATAGCTGGAGTGCCGGGTATTTGTGGTCAAGAAGCAGCTTTGTTGAAAATGGGTAAGGGAACAACACCTACATACCTCTGCATCCTTTTGGATACTCGAAGCTGCTCTTTAGAAGGAATGAACTCACTAGCTTTGAGACGAATGGTGTAAGAAGGGCAACAAGTTTTCTGCATCTCAGGTTTGTACAAGAAGCTCCCAGATCTTCTCCAGCCTCTGTCAAGAAGAGCTACAGAAAGAAAACTTTGAGAAAATTATGCTGCTCTGACCCAAAAAAGAAGCAAAATTAGGGGAAAAAAATCTTCAGCTATTGAAAACACAAGTTCATAAGAAAACTCTGAATGACCCACTCAGGCGCCAATGTTTGAATTCGAAGAAAAAAATTGCTATGTCCTAACAAGAGGGAATGGGATAGCTGCACATCTTAAGCATCATGGAGATTCAATTTCACATCCTAGCAATTTCTTCACTAGGATACCAATGAAGGAGGGAACTCAACATCAGAGAAAAAAAGGAATTAATTAGCAAGTTAATTTTAAGATAAAAGCTTCTGAATCTAACAGACAAACAGAATAACTATGTAGATCCAACAACTGACCAAGTTTCACAAGTTCAAAGTACAATGTACTAAATGCCAGACGTGAATATCAACCATGTGAAGAACAGTACATTAATCAGTCATATATACAAACTTTGAGGCCATAATAGAACATAGTTCTTGATGAAGATTTACAAAAGAGAGAAGTTACCAACCTTGATAGTCATCAACTGTCAACCTTTGTGCCCATAAACCTACAACTTAAAAGAAAAATAAAAATTCAAGATGTATCTCATCAACTGATCATTTACAAGGAAAGACAACATAAATAACAAAAGTATGTTTTCATAGATTGATCTATAGATATTTCCTTGATCTTTTTGTGTAGTGACCCCAGAACTTTTAATCAAATGTTTTATAAAACTAGAACGTGCAGCTATGACTTTCCCTAAATTATTTTCAAAGGTCATTATTAAAGTCTCACTGATCTAGTTTTTCTTCCAATTTAAAGTCAATCAAATTAAATAAATTCCAAATATTTGGAGCCTTAACAACACACACTTAAATTAAGTTTGGATTCAAGCTCATTCATTACTAGGCTACTTTTAATTCAAGCTCATTCATTACTAGGCTACTTTTAATTCAAGCCCAATGTTTTATTATTTTAATTCTTTCTTATTTCAACCCATTTATTAAATTATAAACTCAATTTAATTTACTATTAGATCCAAATTTTATTTCAAAAATAAAGAAGCCCATTATACTATTATTTTAACATCCATAGCCATTAGCCAATTAGTTTTATAATTTTTAGTCCAATTGAGCTTTCTACTTTTAGCTCAATTCTTATTAGCTCAATTTATTATTTTATAAATTAATTATTTTAAGTCCCAACTAAAATTTGCAATAGCCAATTTCAATTATCCATTTCTAGTTAAGTCCAATCTATTATTAACCCAATCGAAATCAACATATCAAAAAAAATATAATTTTATTAACTTAACCCCAATGTTATTTTTACCAAATTCTTGTCCAACTACATATCTCGGGTGAGCCAAAATCCAAGGTTAAATTCAACCACTTATCCTCATACACAGGACCCAAACATATTCAACCCACAATAATTTTACCCAGCCCATTGGGCCCAATCAGACCAAACTACAGGTAGCTCTCTCCCTACCCAATTCTTCACCACATTATTTTTCACTCACGTGAATACAAATAAGTCTCACCATGGCAACCAGAGGTAGAGGTAAAAAGTTCTTTCTTCAATTTTCAGTTTTTGGTTAAATTTTTCCACGGCAGACACATATTCATAGCACAGTCACACATTTCTTTCATTAAAATTCTTCATTAGCACATGAGTTTCTTCCCTTGCCTCTTCTTCACCAGTGAATTATTATGCACTTATATACACATCAGCACCGGACACAATTATATATGTTCTCCCTCTGAAATTTCTTTTACACACAAAAGATCTCCACTGTAAATTTTCTTCACACCCTATAATACGTATAACACAAAAATATAATATACAATCCTCAAGGAATATACACACAATTAGGCACTGGTTTAAGAGCTTCAATTGACTACACAAACATCCATAGATTCCTCATACCCGAATTTAGAATCAAAACCAGAAAGAAAAATATTAGAGTTGAAAAGATGGGAGTAGCAGATGAAAACGCGAAGATATGCCATCAATTTGGATAACTTCGACTCGGTTATGCTCTTTCTTCTTCCAATTTTCACCATTTTTCTGTTTCAAAGTCTTAAAAAATTTCTTGGACATTCACTTTCCCAAATGTTGCAGCAACGATTTGGCTGGAGGAACTTCATTTTGCCCGCCGGATTTCGACCTCACATCATGCCCTCCCTCTCGAATTTTTCATTATTACGCAAGGCAACTTAATTACCACAAATTTTCCCCAAACACTTTCCTTAAAAGTTCTTGCTTTGGTGGACTTTTCTTCCCTTAGATGTTCGCTATGCTTCCGATCATTTCTCACACAAGCTCACATTGTCCAAACTCTTTCTACCTAGTTGAGAACAAAAGGAACTTGTGATTTAATTCAAGTCAAATTTACACTTTGACTCACTAACGTTGATCCTTTATTTAGTTAAGTCCTTAAGCTTTCAGAATTAATTGTTTCAAACTTCAAACTTTTTGATGTAATTATCAGAGTTCAATATCATTCCAATATAAGTTATTTCAGTTCCACAACTTTTGCTTTTGTTTCAGTCCCTAAACTTTTAATTTCAATTAATCTGGCACTAACTCATTTTAAGTCCCTCATTTATTACACTCTACACTTTCAATTGTTACAATTGAGTCCCTAAAAGTTTTAATTGTTATATAATGGTGCCAATTTCAAGATTAACTGCTTGAGCCCTAAACCCTTCTCTTTCACATATGTTCTGTTAAGTCCATAAGGTTTGAAATTACTTTTCAATATTAATTTTAAGCTCTTTTTAATTTGGATTTTCCAAAATCAATTCTCCCTCAAACTCATTTTCAATTACAAATTTATTTATTATTAAAAAATTATTTTGCACTTAGAATCATAAGTCATAACTTATCCATACTTTCTGACTACCCATTTTCCCAAAAAATCACTTTTTCACAAAATCAATTCTCAAAAATCTAAATCAAACACCCTCTTAACATTCAAAAATATACTAATTTATTTTGCTAGACGAGGTTTCGATCAATTTCAAAGTTCAATAGCGTCACGCCTCACTTTGGGTCAGTAAAAATTCCCATCATTCAGATTTTTTGTGTTGGTTCACTTAAAATTCTCATTGCTCAAACTTTTGATGTAAATTAGTAAAAATTCCTGGAGCACTTTCATACTTTTATTGGTGTGAAGACTTATGACTGTAGTTGCACATTTGGATATGATATGGTATTATTTTTGTACCCCACTCAGCATAATTCTATCATATTTACCCCCCAAACTTTACCAACCTTTCAAGTTAAGGAGCTCGGCGGAGGCATGGTAGTCAGCGCGGTCAATTAAATGACTTCATTAATTGAGAATGACTCGAGTTACTGATCTGGCGGGACTTGCGTGTTAAATGCTACTCCTATTATATTGTCTTGAAGTTGCTATGAGTTTATTAACTGTGGTTATCATTTCAATTTATGGTATTCTTACATTAATTATGATGTTTCATCAGCAACACTTGTAATCATGTTTAGTGACTTTTTCTAAATGTTTTTTTCTAAGTTTTCGGCACTTGGCTTGTATTCAACTATTTCAAGAAAAGCAAGATTTTAGTTAGCCCTCTGAATGCATTGGAGAGTCACATGTTAAATCCCATGTGTGGTGTGGTCAGGAAAATCACTAGTACAATTAGGCATATCAACAATAAATTAAGTTAGAAGCATAATGGGAGGTAATTCCTTTCTAGCATAGCATACAACAGAATCTGAAATTATCTTTATGTTAACACGAAACATACAACAATGTTACAATTAAAGTACCAAACTGGAGTAAATTTTAAATGAAAGGACGTGTAACAATTGCACATCAAGTTCTACTCTGATCCTCCTGGCTCTTGCCGTACAAATACGTTCAAAGACTAATGATCAATAATAGTTAGTTAAAAACATAAAGATCATACGAGAAAGAATGAGTTCAATGAATTATAAACTACAAATGATAAGGCCTCAAAGAAACTTTATGATTATGGCGAAGGTAGCTTATTAGTCATTTACTTCTAGGCATAAAGAGATTAATAAGAAACATGAGTGCACCATAAGATGAATAGATGACTATATATCAAGAAGCCAAAAATTTCTTAATAAAAGAATAAGAATAAATGGAAAAATAATTAAAGTGCCATATGCATTACAATCATGAGACGCATCAATAAAGGAGACAAATTAAACAGTTTCTTTTATTATCTGGACAGTCAGGCCGCCATGAAAGAATAAATTGAAACAACGAAATAATAAGTACAACATCCAATGGGTCCTATGAGAGGCAGCAAATTTGAAATGAGATGTAGCAGCAGTTACAGTGTTGACTTTAAAAAATAAAAAAATAGAAAAAAAATAAAAAAGAAAGAAAGAAAGAAACTCTTTTCAGTTAAAAATTCACAAACTTCGTTAAAAGTTTGTTAAGGAGAAATTTTTATTGGAGAAATATACTCTGAACTATGTGTGGTTAGTAAGGGAAAATTCGTTGGGCAAAAATGACTTTTCAAAAAAGTCACCTCCAAATAAACCATTTAGCGTTCACGTGAACTACAGGATCAACTTCACAAGTAGACTGATCAAGTTGATCTAAACTCAACCCCAATGCAAAAATGGATAGTTACCATTTGTGTTGCTGGTAAACAGGAGACCTGCATTGTTTTCCAGGCCCAATACCGGATCTTTACACTCATCCATAGTTAATAATACTTTCTTTGAGCACATACTGTTCCAGAATAGTCTCTTTCCTAGTGCCTCTTCCCTCCAATTGAACTGGAACTAGGTCTAGGTGATATAAATGAAGGGGGAAAAAATTCTAGTGTGCATTTGGTAAACTCGCCGAGCTCCACCCAACTTGAGCAGATCAAATCAGCTCCCAATTAATCTAAGTATCTAAAATGGAATTTAATAGTTGCTGTTAGCCGTGGACCGCGAAAAGTTGGTGTTAACTATTAGCCCCACCACAATGATCAATGGATGTTCCTTCATACCAATACAAAGTACATGTCTCTACCCGTGTTTTTTTTCTTCCTATTCCACGGGTAAGCAAAAAATGAATTCTCAAGTGTGCATTTGGTTGTGAAAATGTTTATATCATCTTTTCCTTGCTCTAAGCATTCACTAGCTTGTTTGAGACGAATCTATATCGGAACAGTGTGGACAAAGGGGAATATTTTGATTTCCCCTTTTCCCCCTCTATATTTTTTCTAATTCCTTATTACCATCATCAAAGGGGTGTTATTTAGCTGTTGAATTACCCTTTTTTCTCCTTGAATATCAAAATAACAGATATAGCTGTTCAAAATAACACTTGCATCTGACTACAGAGCAATTTGTGATATGCTGCGATCTTCAAACGATAGTTTTGGCGGTCAAGCAAAGGACGATATGGAGAACTATATTGTTTGTAAATGAAAACGATACTCCCTCCATCCCACAAAGATGGGTAGATTCTTATTTTCACAAAGATTAAAAAAAGGTTGAAATGTTACTGCAAAAGTATAATTTAAGATTATTTTCCTAAAATACCCTTTTATTTATTAATTATTACTTGATTTTAATAGTCTTTTTGTTGATAACAATGCATATTAGTTCGGGACATGTGAGACAACTAAGATTTCAACGAAATTTTTATAAAGAAATTGGCCTATAATTTGGGATAGATGGAAAAAGGAATACAAGTCTATCTCTGCAAGACACAGGGAGTATTTTTCAGTTATGGGGGGAGAAAAGTTAATTGTTGAACAAGATTCCAGTTTCCTTTGTATAGTCAACTATCATTTTCAATTCAATTATTCTTTGTTTGCACTATTTTGGTAGAATAAAATTTTCCAGACATATGAGCTCATCAAACAAACAGGAGCTCAGCCCAGAATTTCAGCTGATTATTTGAGTTACCAAAAGCTCCTAATCTGTATGTCTTTTCCATTATCCGATGTCAATCAACCCATCCCTGTGCCAGTTCAAATTCTTCCAAATCACTCTTTCTTATTTTATAATTAAAGAATCTAATAATACCTTACAAGCCAGAGCCATATGCTTAGGCACATATTCGAGGCATAGTCAAATTCCATAGTTCAGAATAGTAATGAATTTTCATGATCAGGGCACCCAATCATGATATCCACAGTTATCATATGCTCATCATCATATGGGTAAAAACTTTTTCATTTCCTTAAATTCCTTCAGATTATTTTTTACCTAAAGCATTCTGTTTTCAACTTCTTAACAGAAGAAAAGTCAAAACGGACGTAGCAATTCTAATTGAGCCTCAACAAAATTGCCTCTTTTAGTATCACAAACACGCTATACAGTTTTATTTAAAAATAATCAAGTAGTCAACTGAACAAAAAAAAAATGTAACTATTTAAATTTGATGAATTGCCTAACCGTGGGAAATACTGGTGCGGCTACCGGATTTACAGTAACCGCAGGAGCTTTTACGGCGGCCGACATCGATCACAACACTTTCACCTCTGCTATTATCATTTCCTCCAATGCCGCTGGTACTCGCTTCGCTTCTCATTTTCCTCGCCTCCGCCATTACCGATCTTCACTAGTTTAATTCTCATTGTAAACCGTCATTTATATGACGGTGATAATTGGAGATGATGAGGGTTTCCGGTTAAATGAAAAAAGTTTTCTTTTCTTTTTTTTATTTTTGCATTTTCCCGACTTACTATGTTGTAGCGTTGGAGCGTTTGGTAGGAGCATAAAGGTGTTATTCCCAAAGCATCTTCGATGTCAATATATAAGATGGTGAAAGTCCGGTCAAACTGGCCAATTTTTAACCAAAACAGTAAAAAGAAAATTATACTTTTTTAAAGGGTAAAAAAATGAGTAATAATATTTAGTACCATTGGTTCTAGACATCATATCAAAGTGGTATTAAATGATAAGTTGAATTAAATGAATCATTTATTTATTCATTTAATTTCACTTATCATTTAATGTCACATTAGATGTCACCTAGACTGGTCTCAAGAACTACTGGTGCTATATAGTATTATTTTAAAAAAATAGATTTTTCATAGAGTGGGGTACTTGCAGCGGAGGGTGGCGACCTCCCACCTATGCCCCTACATGCAAGCACTCCACCCTCTAAGAGCAAGATTAATATTGAGGCAAAAAAATTAAAGTAAAAAACCTAAAGTGTAAATTGAAGGGGAAAAAATCTATTTAAAAAAGAGGAAAAAAATCATAGGGCAAGACCAATTTTATAAAGGTGAAAAAACCTAAAATGGGGGCAAAATTTGGCCTTTTGTTTACCTTCCCCCCAAAGTATTAAAATCTATCTCTTTTCACCGATACATTATTTGAGTCAAGTGGGAAAAACCCAAAAAAGGATTATTGTCCTTACAGTATTTACATGCATGTAAACAAAGAGGGAAAAAACCCAACCTTCACATTAATCATGCTCTAATTGTCATAACAACAATAATAAAAGTGCTATAAAAATTTCAACATTACATAATAGATGACGCATTCATCTTGTCAAAACGTTAATGGTGCTTTAATTCAACGGATGGCTTTACATCTATAATCTATAATATATAATAAAAATAGAAAAAGAACTGTGATTTTGAAATCTTTTTCTTGCTCATGGGAGATTCTAGAATATCAATTTTTTTCATTTTTTAAAATGCTTTTTGGTATATTTTAAAGTATAATAACTACCTACTTTTTTTTGAATATGAATAACTACCTATTTTGTATAATCATCTAAGTTTATTTTCTAATTTTATTGTGTATCTCAGTTTTTTTATTATTTTTCTTTTTTGTTTATCAAAATTTGTTTTTTGACGACAATTTTCTATTCTTTTCTTTTCTTTTTTTATATAACTAGCCGCTTTATATAACCACCAACATTCTTATATAAGTTGCACATGCTTTCTTATGTTTTAACCGTCTATATTTTAATTTTATTGTGTATTTCAAATTTTTTATTATTTTTCTTTTTTTAGTCTAAAAAATGCCTTTTGGCAACAATTTTTCCCTCTCCTTTTTATTTATTTATTTATTTTTGGTTATTTTTGGGTATAACTCCACACTTTGTATAACTACCCATATTCTCAAATAAGATACACCTGCTTTCCTTGTATTTTAGCATAATTGTTCCGAGAACTATAAATGTGTATGCAAAATATTGCACTTCCATTCTGTTTTTCTTTTCCTACCGTGCATTTATATCTATATATTTGTATATACATATGGTAAGTATTATTTTGAAATTTAATTTTGGCATTTTATCGCCTATGCAAAATTCTAGAATCCCTTTTTTCTCTAATATTTTTTTTCTTTTATATGTGGTACTCACTTTCTGGATTAGCTACACACATTTTCTAAAGTAATTCTGAAATTTTCAGATCTAATTTCAGATCAGTTTTTGCACCTCTTTTGGAGCTATTTACACAGTTGTTGCAACCTTCTCCCATGACTTATCAGGTTTCAAGTCCTTTTTTCCAAATAGAAATGATCGATTTGTAAACATGATGCTTACAACATTTTTTCTACACTTTTTATATTTTAATTTTTTTCTATAGTAATGAGCATTGTATATACATAATTGGAGAACTATTTACTTCCATATTTTTTTAATTTTTCACTTGCTTTTCTATAGTTATTTTCATTTTTTATGAAAAAGGTCTCAACATTCACAGCCTACTAATTTTTAACTACCCACTACTTCTTTTTTTCTCACATAATTATTTAGCTTCCACGGCTATTTTTGTATAAATAATAACTACATGAATTATTAAATTGCATAATTATCGCAACTTCATAAGTATTTAAATTAACTTCCTGCATGTTAAAACTGTTTTTATCATCAATGAAGTTGATGGCGCAAAGACCAATTAAAAGCTTAGAATTTGGCTGGGGACTGAAACAACTAAACTTCAAACTTGGAGATCTGGTATGCAAATCGGATTTCCATTAAAACTTAAACCAAAATCCCTAATCCAATACTCAATTTGCCCCAAACCGGACCCGAAGAGCAGACAATCAAAGGGAACGAGGGGCGACATGGATTCGAACGATAGTGGGTTCGAAATCAATGGTGGAGGAGGTTCGTAAAGGGCCGTGGTTCGGTTGACAGTGGCGTGACAGAGAGTCAAACCAGAGACGAGCTCGATGAAGGTTTGACCGAAGTCAGAACCTACGAGTTCGTGAATGGGAGTGGTTCAAGAGGTCGAGAGGGAGTCGCGGGTTTTTGGCTGGAGGTGGTTTGCGAGGCAGAGCTTTGGGTCGTGGTTCGCGAAGGAGGTCGACAATGTGGGTTCGATTGGGTCCAAGGATGTGTTTGCGAGTTCGAAGATCGCTTCGTGTTTGGCTGAGAGGTTCGATTTCCGGCCGGTAAGTCAAAGGGGCTCTATCCTGGGCCAAGGGGAGTGACAGTGGTGGTGGCTGGCGACCGACGGTCACAGTAGTGTGGCGAGCAGCCGGCAACGGTTCGGCTGTTCCACCACTATTTCTGTATTTCTTGTCCTTTTTTTTTTTTTTTTTCCTTAAATTGGTTTGGTCGTTTGGGTAGTTGAGGATGAAGGGACGGTGGCTGGTTGATGTTGGAATCGGGTTTGGTTCTAAGGGAAGGCAGTGGCTGCCTCTGTGTGTGCATTCGTGTAATGAAATATTCAGTGTCTAAACCTGTAAAAGGATTTCCTTGTGAACTGAATGTGTATGTGTGTGTATCTATCGGCTAAAATTAGGAATGGATTTCAGCGTGTACAGTGTACAAATGTAATGCTTCTTGCTGTGTGTGTTTCAAGGAATGAATCAGGGAATTCTGGGCGTGGGTGTGTATCTGTTTATTGAATGAATGTATGGAAATGGAGAGTGATATGGTAAAGCGTTAGCTTTCTGGATATGTGAAATTGCAGTGTGCGAAGTGTATAGATTGATTTGTTGAACTCTGTTGCTGTGATTTTCTTTTACTATAATACTGTGGTGAGGCAGAGTGCATAAACGTGTGCAGAGGTTTCGTTTGCTTTGTTTGTAAAGGAAGTGAGTCCATACATATATGTGTGTATATATATATATATACACACAACGAGGGAGAGAATGTAGACAGTAGTGGAAGGATTCGGGTTGCAGAAAATCTGGTAAAGGAACGTGAGCAACTGACTTCAGGGATAAGGAGTAATCTAGTTGAATTAATGATAAAATCAGGAATTCAGCTACCAGTAGTTTTGGGGTTACAAACTGGGACACGCAGGGTCAGTTTTTGGACAAAAAGTAAAATATCGCGATAATTTGTTGGAGCCAAAATATCGCGAGAAATTGGAGAATCCAAAATTTGAAATATTTGTCTCTCAACGAAGCACAGTCAAAACAGTGAAATTTGGGGTTTCTTCCTGAGGGAGCGAAAAGAATTGGGGATTTTTTATTCTTGGTGATTCCCCTCTATCAACGACCTAAAGAACGACCGTGAGGATGGACGATTTTGAAGATGTTGCTCCGTGTTGTTAGGATGGAGAACCGAGAACTCCCTTTTTCGGCGGTTTTAACAAGCTCGAAACTGACGTACTGGCCGGTAATGAGGAAGATGATGATGAAGAGCTTGAGTCTTCTTTTGAATTAGGTGAGCTAAGCTCTGGGGTTTATCAAATGTTGATTTTACATGAAGCTTTAAAATCAGAAAATTTACTTACACTCTGCCATTGAATTTTTGGCCATATCATATGTACAGTGAGTGAGTGCCCAATAAGGGGTAATGGGTGCAATAGAACAAGTGCAGGACAAAAACGAATTTTTATTTTTTTGCCTTTTTTTTTGTGTTGGCAGTGTGCTGAAGGGATAGGAATGAGTAGAATTTAATTAATAAATTACAATCTTTTACAATAATTCTGCACCCTGCTGCTGATTATTGGACATCTCCATAGAAGAAAACTAGAGTTGCAGCTGAAAAAAGAGCCATTCAGAATTGTTTTAACTTAGACAAAAAGATGGTTCCCTTTTTATGGATTCCTTGTTATAATTGATTCTCGGATTAGAAGGGGCACGACACCTATCATCATTTGTAGGACTAATTTGTTTATAAAAATTAAAAATGAATGATTGAAGAGTATAATAATAGACGGTTTACCAATTGTCTCTTTCAATTTAATATTCTAAAATTCAGTCAAATGTGCACGTTGCTCAACCTCACATCACACAGCTCTAAATTGATTAGAATTGAGAAGGGAAAATTTTGATATGATTTGAGTAATTCAACAAATTAAATATAAAAATCCAAATTACATTAAAACTATGTAGTCAAAACCTGACCAGAATCATTGTTGTATAACTTTAACCATTCAGGCCCTTCAATTTGCTCTACCTACAATGTTACATTCCACAAGCAAAAATATTCATTCCAATTGCAGCTAGGTAACTGTCCCGTACCCCTTTGATTAACAGCATCATAACTCGCAATATTTGCATGGTAACTTGCACAATAAATTGCTGCAAATATTTGTGTATATTTTTTGAGGAGAAAAATAATGATTACATAGATGAGATTCAAATTGAATAGAATAATAATAATAATAATAATGGCCATAATAATAATGAGATTTGAGAAAGAGAAGTAGCAGTAATAATTAGTTAAAGTGTGACATAGTTTGAACATAATAATGAATTGCAAAATTTCCAATGTATCGAATACTTAAAAAAAGTCATCTTAAAACATTTATTGTGCTATATTTTATTGAACACAGAAGTATGGAAATAATGAAATAAAAAAAGTAGCACATTTTAATTAGACAAGAGAAATCACATTCCAGTTCATCATATGTTCCTAGATGTTTGCTGAATGTCAGGCCGTTGGCAAAGTTGCTCCAACGGTATACATTTGGCACGTCTACGGAGAAATAATTGTACTGTTAGGATTTGTATGAAGTCTGTTATCTAAATTTTTTTTTCTTTTTTGAATAGCTTCGATTGATTTCTAATTTCTGTTTGTACATCATTTTAACGGCAGACACGAAAGGAGTGGGGTACGAGATAGTGATGGAAAGTAATGACACGATGCCCGAGAATGTGCCTAGTGGGGGCAAAGCAGTTGCTGGTGATGCCGAGGCATTGGAAGTTACAAATGATCCGACATTAGAAGGGAAAGATCAAATTCTTGTGTTAGGATGTTAATTATGTTAGGGTTTACTACTTGATCATGTCTCAGTTCAATGGATTGACTGGTTTTTATGGTTGGTTGTGTAGTCTAATTTGGACATCGGTTGGATGTGTTACTTTGGAGTTGGTTACTGTATTATTTGGCGGAGTATTCCCCATATGTATTATCTACTACGGACTTTATGATGTTCTTGGTGTTCTATGTTTTTAATATTTTACCAGGTTGGATATGTCATAATTACGGGGAGATTTTGTCGAAATTTTGCTAGTTATAATTATAAAGATATTTTTGAATCTATCTATCTATAGTAAAATAATAGGAGAGCAATTCAACCATTAATTCTCAATCACAAGATTTTTCCATTTCCACTGGCAAAAAACTTTGTAGCCCCAGGACAAAAAAATAAAAAATAAAAAATAAAGATTATTAAAGACCCTCATAAACGCTGGTCACCAGAATCCATTTAAATAAAATTGAACAACATGAATAACGAAGTTTGAAAAGTAGTTCTACCTGGATTTTTGCACAATTTATTATTTATATATGATTTTAACGCTTATGATATGAGATTTATTTGTACTGACCTTTGAGATATGAGAATATGTAGATTCTAAATTTTAATTACTTGTCAAACAACAAACACTCCTAGTTTAAAGATTACAAACTGGTTCAGAAAACGTACTGCTGCAAATTAGAGAGACTGATGCCTAGTCTAACCATGCTGAATAATCATAATAGCCACTAACATTGTGGTAAATTAACACTTACAACAACCATAAGATAGAATGACATAGCAAATGAGCTTCTAATAATTTACATACATGATATAAGCTATCATACTGGACACCCATCTACCATCTACTCCAATTTATTGGTTCTTGGACGGACGGTTATCGAAGTCTCGCCATTCCTGGACTCCGCAATCCTTGCGCACATCTCCAGTAGTGAGCCAATACACCATTATCATTCACTACATCACCTTGTGCGTCGGCATTACTAGCTCCACCATTCTTTTTAGGGAACTTGCACTTACTTTTCTCTACTAAATCATCATACCACTCAAAGAAATCACAATCACTGGTACGAGGAAAAAAAAAAAAGTAGGGACAATCCCACATAAAATGGTCAGGACTTCGATAACTGTGGCACACTCCGTAATTGGTTCCCCAACTTCACAGCATTGTAGACATGCATCCCTTTCAGAACATAAAATCCACAGATCAACACACATTAGTTTAACAACTAAATACATGATGCAAAAAGAATCAAGAATAAAGAAGATACTTCAGTAGCAAAAAGAAAAAAAACGACATATTATATTACAAAACCATATGCTTAATCATGCGACAGAAAATCATGCTTAATCTTGCTTTAGGATGGTAATGCTAAATATTTACCATTTCAGAGCATATGCTAGAATTGCAAATCCAACTTACCACATTTTTTAATAAAGTCATGGATATAGCTAAATATTACAATCTTTGTAAATCTGCTCTAAGTTAAGACATGTCTTTCATGTCAACTAGGATAACGCACATGTTTACTAATGAGGTATGTACACATGTAACAATTGCAAAGCCTTATTGCAAGACACCAGTGAGTAAAATCAACTCTGTGTACAACTGTTAAGTAAAAGAGACAACATTATTACGCACAAACATAGCCAACAAAAAGCTAGAAATAAAATAACACAAATCATAATCCCATTTCTAATATAATACAAATAGATAAAATTGCCACTTAGGGAACAATTTTCACACGGGACTCCATTATAGCCGAATGTTAATATTGATATGTCCCCCCTGTAGTTCCACAGGCAAACATTCAATTTAGTTTCCTTCATTATTAATTTCACTGCAAACAGTTAAGCTCATCATATGTCTTCTATTCCTATTAATTCTTTGTGAAATTCATTCATTCACTATCTGACATTTGCTCTACTAATTATATGGCAAATAAAATACGACCCATGCCGGAGCTTAATGCAGATCTTCTATAGCACTGATCGGAAATAACTAACTCGAACCTGAAAATTGTCCAGTCTTCTTCGATCTGTCGTTCACACCCAGAAAGAGTTCGGTATCAAAATTGATCTCGAAGCTGAAGAGAATGCCGAATGGGGTATCTGCTTCCCGTTTTCTGATTCAATCGATCGATCCCCTTTTCGAATACTATTGGAGAACCAAAATTTGGAGATACCCTTTTTAAATTCAACTTTTGGGTTTCTGCTTCTCCTCTTCCATTTTCGATTGACCGAATTTTTCAATTGACTGAGATATTGCTTGTTCTCCCCCATTAAGGGCAGTTGGGTAATTTCTTCATATTTTGTACAACAGTTTGTAACTGGGGTACTACTAATAGCTTTTTCATAAAATCAGTTGGCAAAAATCTCATGAGATTCAAAATATGAATTGAACGGGTCTTAAAGAGTGTGTTAGGCTTGGTTTAATTCAATTTGGGCTTAAAATTTGGGCTCAGAAACTAAGCTTGGCTTGAACATGAAAGAAAATGCCATTTGGGCTCAAAATGACTTGTAACGGTTTCATTGGCTTTGGGCTAAAGTAATTAAACATGCGCTTGGAAAGATATATAATACTAAAATTTGGGCTTGAAATAATACTTATTGAACCTGAAATAAATAAGGACTTGGGTTTGAATATGAAATTAAGCCAGGTCTGAGAATTAAAATTGGCTCAACTTTGGGGCTCAAAATGAGACTGACTTAAAACATTTAACCTTTCTTGAACCTCAATAAATGTGAATTGGGCTTGAATGAAGTTTTAGAAACAAATTAAAATAAACTTTTGGGTTTAAATATAAATTTGAATATTGGACTAAGAGTTGGATTATTAATAAATCCAACGATAAATCAGACGTCATATGAGAATTTTTGAAAATATTAATTAATTGGACTCAAGCTAGAAATCTAATTACAAATTCGGTTTTTCCTTTAAAATAAATTGAACGAGCAGCGCATGTTTTTTAAAACTCTTATCGTGGCCAACTATAAAAAACGGATTAGGGTGGTAGCGATAGCTAAAACTCTTTTAAAATCTTTAAAATAGAAATTTTTAATTAAGAAAATTCTAGTCCCTACAACAGCATAGCTAGCCCGTGAGCTAGCTCCGCCCATGGTGCGAATGTAAACTTTCTACACTATACTAGATATTCAATAAACAAAGGAATTATTAAATCTACTCTACTGCTATTAAAAGAGCTAACGCATGAGGTTTCTTAGGAGACATATAAATACTTAGATTTTTCCATGCATGATTAAGTCCACATTAAAATGCAAAAGGAAGATTACTAATAGTTAGGAGTCAAGCTCGAGAGGTTTCGAAGGAAGAGGAACAGAGATTGAAGTTACAGAAGTCAAGTGAGGGAAGATGAAGTTTTTTATAAAGTGCTGGTTGTCAAAAATGTTATCTTCCAAATAGTAACTTTGTGTGTAACCAGTAGAAGGTTCCATTGTAACTATCAAAATTTTGGCTCCAAAGTCTATTTATATACTTTTTTAGTTTCTGTAAATTTTGCAAGTGGCATAGCCCAGAATGTTCCGAAGAGATATATATATGTGGCAAACTGTAATTCAATGAATAATCAATGAAAATCATTCTACAATTTGTTTCTAATTAATTACAAAGTGAAAAAGACGGTAATCCTGAAAAAATTTCTGGCACTCTAAAAGTACCTACTCCATGATATGTGGTCAAATTAAGAATTCACATGCATGTAGATTTAGCTGTCACAACTTATTGTTTAATTTGAACTTTAAACACACATGTGAGTTCTTAATTAAAGTACGGAATGTTCAGTACTTTTAAAATACTAGTCATTTTTTCTGAGCCTTGATATTCTTTAATAAAA